>NW_026469098.1:0-13194 GCF_026875155.1 Cherax quadricarinatus | reverse complement strand
GAACCATAGTTGAAGTATCTTTTCTAGGGGGAGATCATAGTTGAATTTTATCTTTTCTAGGGGGAGACCATAGTTGAATGTATCTTTTCTAGGGGGGAGACCATAGTTGAATGTATCTTTTCTAGGGGGAGATCATAGTTGAATGTATCTTTTCTAGGGGGGAGACCAAAATGAGATGTGCCTTTCTAAACGTCTTGATCCGAAGAAACAGAGTGAAGATAAACTCTGGGGAAAATGAAACCGAAATTTCATCCCCTGAAATTATAAGTCTTAGAAAAAAAATTGATCTTAGGAAAAAAATTGATCCGAGGAATTGGAGAGATTGTAGTTTGATAGAACATGAGAGGTTCTATAAAGGAAACTCGAGCTAGAGAAACCATAACACACATTTTAAAAATTCTAGTGAGATCGGGAAGATTTCGTGTAACATCTGGAAATAATTGGTTGAGAAATCTGTGTGAGGTGCTGTGCCCTTGATCCCTTAAACCAATCCACAGATCCTGAAGTAAAATACATAGCTACTTATGATTCTTGGAATGTCAATGATTCTTCTCAAATGTTGTCACAAGATTCAGTGTCGTTGTTAAAAACTCTAACCAGATGGTTGCCTTGTAAGACTTGGCTATGGTGGGGCCCTTGGGAGCAAATATTTCATTGTTGATATTAATCTGATCGCTCCTGCATGATTTTCTTCTGTATTATCTTGCTGATTTGTGTACTCACTTTGAGGACATCGTGGGAGGCTTGAATTTTACTTCTGTGACATGTGTTGTTTCCCACAGTAAGACAGGCAGACAATATTATGACTTCTTGGGAATTTGTTGATTACTCTGATGAAATGTCGCTGGGGACGTGTCCCGTCTAAGTGAGTGGAACAGACAGGTAGTCATTGCCAAATAGAAGAAAGCTGTGCTATGCACTAGTGGTTCGTAAGATATCACTAACATTTCTCAAATGGTCAACGACTTTCTCACCGGCCTGAGTGGGAATTTCTTTGGTTGTGAGGCTGAATGTGATATATGTCAATCTGATTCCTTCTCCGAGATTATTTATTTAGTTGAAGACTGAATGTATGGAATCTTTATTTCCTCTGACTGTACAGTCTACAGTTCGCCTCCGTTCTCTATTCCAGAAACACTGACATGGAATTTGGGACTGAACAGACCCATCAAAGAAAAAATATGGCACATGTTTACGCCCGTTAGGTACCTATATGAAGATCATTTCTGTAAAATGTACGAGTATACGTACTTATTTTATATATATTTATTAAAACCAGTCGGTCTCAGATATTCGAAGTAGTAATATTCCCAGGTTTGTCACTATTTACATTTCCAGTGTTCTATTAAAAAAATCTTTTAACGATATTTATTACAAAATATAATCTTTAGAGTGAGAGTTACTTGAGCACAGAGAAGAAAGGTATTTGGTGCATGGCCATTCCCTGTTCAGCAGTCTGATCCTTGTAATAGATGTTGGGAAATGCAGAACTTCTTATCCACATTCTAACCTTAGGGAAATGAGGTCAATCGTCCATTGTTCTGCACTAAAAACGCTACTTTAAGTCCACATATGAATTCGAATATGTCATGACCATAGATGTTTTGCTGATGTTGTATAATGTGTCATACAATAAGACATTACACTTAGATTAGAAGAATCTAGGAAGAAAATATCTGCATATTTAACCACCTCTATCACATAAAACCTCTGGCATTGAATTTTATCTCCTACTGCAAAGTATTTATGACTGGATTGTCTGTTATCCACTATTCTCTAATATAATGTCAACAGATAATCTAGGAATATGTCAAATTTCTCTATGTGGTTTGGTTAACAGGGCCATAATTAATCTACAAATCGAAACGACTTTACTTGTAGATGACATCTACTTCTCTAGCAAAAATTTCACTTGCATCGAGGGATATTACTCAAAAGAGACATATTTTTATAACTACTCTGATTTTAATAGACTGGAATGTTGGGGGGGGGGAGTCAAGGATTTTCATTTCAAATAAACTGTAAACATTCTGAGTTAAATTTTCTCTCTAACTTGCAGGTTGTAAATTAGACACATGTGCAACTCTTGGATATCTTTCACTGAGGAAAGACGTTTGCGCCACAACAGTAAGAGTGGCTTCTCAAATAAAGTATTTATCCCAATAAAGATAGCCCAAGATGCGTATGCGACATTGTCTAATTTTAAACAACGTGTCGTTCCAGTGAACCATTTACATCTACATCATCCTGTCCAGACGCACTACAACATTCTTGGGATTACTTAATACTTGGGAATGATCTTCGCGTTCAGCACACCCATACTGACCACATTGAACAACCGAGTGAGCCTCTCCAAACGACTGCTGCACCTCTCCTGCCCTGAACAGGAGTTTATAAGCACCTTGCTCCGGCAACTCACCATGCAGTATTGCTATTACAAGATTTTAACATGGACTTGACCACATCGAGACTCAAGTGCTGAGAGGAACGTGATTACCCCCTTCAATCTCTTCCTTGTTTCTTCAATTTTCTTCCCCCTGTTAATGTGGACTGATTAAGCCACTGTGTGGCGAAACGTTACCACAATAAAGAAACCCCAAGATTGCACATGTGTCCTAATTATCAACGTGTCGGTATCTGCACTGAACCATTTCTACTACAAACATACAGTTTTAGAGAAGTAAGTTAAATTACAATTAAATGTGAATATTAAAGTGCTTTCCACAGATACAATACAGATAAATGTTTTGTCTTGTTCTATCTCGCACTTCGTTTGAATAGATAGATAACCCTGGTCAGAATGATTTTTTTATTTATATATATGGTACATTTTTCGGTATATATATATAATATATATATATTTAATATATTATATAATATACGTTATATATTATATATATATATAGAATTATATAGAAAACAGTGATTCATGTGTTTTTTTTAATTCATCCTCTAATCAGAACATTTTGTCTAACATAAGAAATTAGAAAGTGGTATAATTACCAATTAATTATTGCTTACCTTTATTGAGACTTTAAATGTTAAATCTAATATATTTTTCTCTATTTCAGATTATTAATATGTCTAGTGGCTGCATAAATTCACCAGACATATTTTGTTACGTCTGCGGGAAATCACCCCTTCAGATTCCCGGAGTAACATTACTCTCTTTATTGAAGCGCTGCTACTTTGCTTATTTTGGCTGCAAACATTTAGATCATAGGACAAACCATTTGCACCATCACAAAGCTTGTCAAGAGTTTTCGGTTGGAAAACCTAAATTAGTGCCTTATGGAGTACAATGGTATGGCGGGAGCAGATGAACCACCATGATGACTTAACTATTTCTGTATGACTAAATTTAGCAGGATTCAACAAGAAAACTAACGATCACATAATATACCCAAATATTCCTTCATACAAAGTCCTTTGCTCACACTCTGAAGATAATCCTGTACCTGTGCCACCTGAGACATGGCAAATTTCATAAGCCAGATACAAGTGATCTAATAGGGAGGTGAAGTATAGACTATGAACTCCCAACAAATGACGATCCCAAACACCTATCAGCACTCCCAAGTTGAGCTCTGTACCTGGTGAGAGACCTAAACCTTCTAAAAATACAGGCTAATAGTTTACTTGGCTCTAGACTGAAGGAACAATGAGGCTTCTGCGCTCCTGGAAGAACATTCGCTATGTACACAGAATCGTGAAAGCGGAATTCACTCAGGTCCTTTGACAAAGGAATCTTTAATTTTCCGTTCAAATATTTTCTGGCCTTACTGAACCAGGGGATGTCATACAAACTAGATGAATGGAGACTTCATCAATTCTTTCTAAAAGAATTAAAAGAAGGCAGTATCATCTCTACACGGCAGACATAGCTGCATCTGTGCCAATTGGTCATAGTTCACAAATGCCAGTACATAAGCAAATAGTGAAGACACTAATATCTGCAATCAAGTACATACAATCACAATTTTTCTCATTAGTGGTGATTTAAAAAGTTATTTGCTTTCTAACAAGGTCATCAAGCAGAACACCAAGAATTCCTTTTTTTCCTGTGCCTTTGGTATAGTAGTGGCAGACAACCAGAACTATGAACAAAAAGACTTGGGCCCAACCTAAGAACCTATGGCCACTAGTTGACCCCAAAGAAAATTCTGCTGCCACCACACCACTTTCAGATTATGGCTAATAAAATTGTTTTTGAAAGCCTTGAACAAGAATGTGTAACTCTGCTTTCAAGTACCTGGAGTCAAAGCTTTCTTCGGTATAAGTGAAGCAAACTAAAGGCAGGAATCTTTGTTGACACTCATATTCGAGAATTGATTATGACAAGCATTTTAAATGAAGCAATAGGCAGGTAGTTTTCGAGGTGAATGCCAGGTTTTCAATAAACCTCAATTTCAAGTTTCCCCAACAACTTGGGTCTTAGAGTGAAGTATGAAGAAACACTTTTGCACTCATATCTTGACGATTTTCTTAACAATTGTGGGGACAACAGTGAGGAACAAGAAGCGGTTTCCATCGAATATTTGCATCATGGATACTCGATAACCAGGGCAATGGAATGTCAGCAATGAAGGCGGATTACTGCTGTCAATGAAACGTAATGGTCTTCGGTGCATAGCACAAGTGAAAATCTAAGTGGTCCTTCCATCTTTGATTCATAGTATGTAAGCTGACCAATAGAGCAATATTTTTTAAATAAAACTCATTTGATTTGATTCATGATCATTTTGGAATTCATAAGTTTCTTAAAACTAATAGAATGTGTTTTCCATGATTAACTTGTCTAATTTTAATAAAATTAACAAGTTTATTTAAAAATTCCCATTTTTTATTATCATTAATTTGTATTATATTAAAAATCCTTACATGAATAAGAACAAAATGGTTTAGATATTTACCGTCAGCAGCCCAAAAATAAAAATTAAACCAAAATAAAATAAAAATTAAAGGACATTCCAAAATGCAGACCAGTTGTAATAAAAATAAATTTTGTATTAATTCAGATATATTATAAATGGTCATATGCTTCCATAGGGCTCATCAGCATTATTCAACATAATTTAATGCAATTAAATCGGGATAGGAAAATAATAATACATAATAATCCTATAATTAACGTTAATTCACCTTGAGGCTCAGCAAAATTGGAAACTTTAACTCTTTTCAATCTGCGTTGGTCTCACTCTGTAACCTGAAATTTGGAAATTTAGTCTATGATGCCCAAATGATAGGAGGATGATTATCATAATTATTTTATAAGCATTGAGAGGTTATTTGCATTATCAAGGATAAAGTCTTTGTTTTGCTTCATGTTTGTGTTGCTTCTGCAACTTAGCTGACCCTCGCATCACTTTGAGTTCAAATCTTCACACATATCTTCCTCAATGATTATTAGCTCATCCTTTGATTTTAGTATTTATTCCCGTCAAATATTTTAATTAATGTGATATGAAAAAGTGGTTAGAACTGTGGATACGCCCAATGTATAACTGGTTATAATTCTGTTTATACCATTTAAGCAATCTCTTTGCTGTCACTGGTTAGACAAACCTACATTTTCATGAGAGGATGATTTTCCAGTATTTCATAAGCTGATGAAGCCACAGTGTGGCGAAACGTTTCCTCAATAAAGAACCCAACAGTTGCACATGTGTCTACTTTATAACGTGTCGGTTCTCGGAACCATTCATCTACTGTCCTGAAAGTAGACAACATAATACCTTTTATCATCTTTCTCACCGCCTCAAAAGGTAAGTTTGTAAATTTGTATACCCATCTTGAGTAAATAGCTTATATTACATTGAAATTATGAGATATAAATTGACACCTGGCTGATGTAAACATCCACTACAGCCAGAGATGCTTGCATGAAGAAAATATCCATGTGCTTGATTGATTATATAACGATTTTTCACAGTGACAACACCCAGTTCACTAAAGGTCCCCAAGACGTAACACTATGTATGGGTACATCTTAGTGTCTTTACTTCCCGCCTACCCTCGACATCTATTCCTAAATTAGAGGGGGATTAATTAAAAATACGAGGATAAACATGTATAATTAAATTACGAACGCTGCAGCAAAGAGTCATCCTCCCTCCCGCATTTGAATTAAAATTAATTTTTAATTAAATATCACTTATAGTTACATTTGATAAATACAGATATACACACGCACACAAACAGACAACACACAGACACACACAGCGAAGAAAAGTTAAGTGAAATCACCTGACGACACTGAGTGAGAGGAGGGTTAGAGGAGACATTATAACGACATATAGAATACTGCGAGTAATAAATAGGGTGGACAGGACAGATGTTCCGAAGGGAACACAGAAACAAGAGTATGATAAATCTTACGGAGTGGGAAAGTGTACGCTGGTTAGTCGGCCAGTTGAAGAGTCGTGGGTCGGAACAGTGAATCGACCCCCACAACCAACAACTAGGTGAGTACACACACACACACACACAACCACACACACACACACACACACACACACAAACACATCACACACACACACACACAGCACACACAAAGGGAAATCAACCTAACGACAACTGGAGACAGGAAAGATAGGGAGGGACACGATAACGGAAATAATAGAATTCCGAGATGAAATTAACAAGGTGGACAGAGATGAAGTTCCAGAGCATGGTACACAGCAACAAGGGACACATTGAACGATGAACACTCTATATGAATCACGAGGATGTTAGGAAGTTATTTCTTCTGTAATAGAGTAGTCATGAAGTTATGTAGTGGAGGCAAGCATCCATTCCTAGCATTAAGGACAGGTATGATTAATGCTTCATGGTGCAGATAGAGAGACCCATACGGCCAGTGAAGAGGCGGGGCCAGGAGCTATGACTCGACCCCTGACTTCCACACCTATGTGAGTACACACTCTTATACACAACACACACACATACACACACACATCTCACACCACACGCCACCACACACACACACACACACACACACACACACACACACAAGCACACACACACACACACACACACCACACAGCATACACTACCTGAGTGAGAGGGGAGGCGAACCAAAAGACGGACCTTGTGTTCACTCCAGTGCAGTTCAACATGAGGACATCACATATGGAGAGTCCCCTAGGAGCTAGTGAACACGTGGTCCTGTGCATTGAATACATAGTAGATTAGCAAGTGGAGAGAGTAACATGTGCTGAATGGGAAAAAACCAGACTATAAAAGAGGGGGACATACACGGTTTGAGGAACTTCTTGCAGGAGTTTCCGTGTACAGAGAACTGCAGAAAGCTAGTAAACGAAATAATGGAATGCGTAACAACAAAATGCAAGGAGGCATAGGAAAGGTTTATTAGTCCCCAAGGGCAACCGAAATGAATGGGAAGAACCAGAACGAGCCCCTGGATTACCCGAAGGTGTAAGGAGGCAAAAACTAAGTGCAATAGAAAATGGGAAAAAGTACGGAAGGCAGAGAACACATGAAAATAGGGAGATTAGTCCGCAAAGCCAGGAACGAGTATGCGCAGGTAAGGAGGGAGGCCCAGCGACAGTATGAAAACAATAACAATAAGCATCGAAAGTCAAGTCTCACACCGAAACTGTTGTATAGCGCCACATCAGGAGGAAAGACAACGTTCAAAGACCATGTGATCAGGCTGATGGACATAAAGCTATGGGGGAACACACAAGAAATGATCAGGAGGTATGTGAGGACTCTACAGAAGATTAAACAGTAAGACAGAAAGGGCTCTGGGAAGACAGCACAAGATAAGATAAGATAAGATAAGATTTCGTTCGGATTTTAACGATGGCCCGGGAGGGTTTGCCACCCAGAAACCCAAGAAAAGTCCAGAGTGCGTCATCGAGGACTGTCTAACTTATTATGCATTGGGGTCCTTATCTTGTCCGCCCAGGATGCGACCTCCCCACACCATCGACTAACACCCAGGTACTATTTGCTACTAGGTGACAAGACAACAGGTGTAAGAAACGTGTCGAAATGTTTCCACCCGCCGGGAATCGAAGCCCGGGCCCTCCCGTGCGTGAATGCGGGAGCTATAGCCACCCGGCCACCGGGCCACTCAGGCCACCGGGCCTTGGGAACATCAACAGGGAATAAACAAACAAGTGCTGGATGACATATGAACAAAAGGAGCGAGTGCATGGTGGCAGAAACTACAAAATGACCTTGATACCACAAAGACGATGGACTGGACATCCTCTCCATGGGTCCTTAGAAAGGAGCAAGAAGCTGTGCGAGCCCCTTAACCACAACATCAAATACGGTCCCTCGCCCTCGAACTGGGTAAACTACCTGAGATATGAAATACGGTCAAATTTAGTACACCCTTTTTTAAGAAAGGAGACAGTAACTAGGGGCTAAACTTCAGACCATGTCTCAGACGTGTATAGTATGCGGCAGGAGTCATGGCGGAAGTTGTCAGGAGGGGGTGGTGGAACACCAGGAACGGAACAATGATTGTAAATGCACACCAACATGATTCATGGAAGGCAAATCCTTGGTCACAAACCCTTCTGAAGTTTTACGACCAGGTAAACAAAGTAAAGTCGCGAGAGAGAAGGGTTGGGTGATTGCATTTTCTGGGCTGGCAAGAAGGCCTACGAACACACTTCCTCACAAGAGATTAGGGCAGGAGCTGGAGGATGAGCGCGTATAACAAGGAAGGCACTGCAATGGATGCAGAGAATAACTGACAGGGCGGCAACAATGAGTCATGGTACGTGACAATTATCACAGTGGGCGCCTGTTGAACGGGCCGGGTCCTACATGGACAATTCTAGAGAAAAGTGCATTTTTGATGGTGTAAAGGACATGATGGAATGGATTAGACTCTAAAGTGTCCCAGTTCTGCAGATGAAGTAAAGTTCGATGAGAAGACAATTAAATCGGAAATATTATCAGGGCAGGACTTCAAAGAGACCCTGGACCGACAAGGACACGTGGTCCAGCAACTGGCATCTGTCGAATTGAACCCTCCAAATGCAAACTCAAGAAGATTGGGGAAGGGCAAAGAAGACCGCAGACAGAGTATAGGCTAGGTGAGACAAAAGACTGCAACCTCTACTCAGAAGACAGATCTTGGAGTGCCCATAACACCGAGCAACGTCTCCTGAGGCACAGTCATCAAACCAGATAACTGCTGCATCATAGGGACCTGCAAACTCAGAGAATAGCGTTCCGACACCTTATTAAGGAATGCGTTCAATACACTGCACACCGTGCACGTGAGGCCCAGTTTTGGAAACCACACCTGGTCAAGCACGTCAATAAGTTAGAGAAAGTGCAAAGGTTTGTCAGCAAAGCTATTTCCCAGAGGCTCATGGGAATGACCTACGAATGAAGGTTGAGGAAATCGCCCTGACGACACAGGAAGGGACAGAAGGGGTCAGTTTGAGAACATGAAAACGACATACAAGATACTGTGGAGGTAATAGATAAGGTGGAGATAGACAGGATATTCCAGAAGGGACACAGAAACAATGGTCACATTGGGAAGACTGAAGACTCAGCGAGTCACAGCGATGTTTAGGAAGTATTTCTTACAGTGCATAGAGTCGTCATTGAAGTGTAATACTAACAAGGACGTAGTGGAGAAAGGAACAATACATAGGCTTAGAAGACAAGGGTATGACCAAAGCACAGGAAGCAGAGAAAGAGAGGACTTAGTAGCGATCAATGAAGAGGCGGGGCCAGGAGCTGAGTCTCTAACACCTGCAACCACAATTAGTTAGCACTATTAGGTGAGTACACAAACGTACACACATGTACACGACACACACACCACACACACACAGACACACATCACAACACACACACACACACCCACACACACACACAACACACATCAGGCAGGACTACAAAGTGAATTAGGACATCGGACTACGTTGACAACAAGTGTCTAATCGAATTTAAACCCCTTCAAATGCATAGTCATGAAGATCGTTGAAGGGCAAAGAAGACCGTAGACAGAGGTACAGGCTAGGTGGCCAAAGACTGCAAACATAGCTTCGAAGAGAAAGAACTCATGGTGAAGTAATAAACAACGAGCTCTTTTCCCCGAAGCACTCATCCAATCAGATAATTTCTGGCAAGCATATGGACTCCCTGGAAAACTTGATAATAGCTGGCCCAGTGGGCAAACGCGACGGTCTGGGAGTTTTGAGAACTCTGATAGGCGTGTATCTATCCCCGTCCGTGGTATGGACTGTATACAAACCGTGTACGTAGCCCCCCCCCATGACTGGGGTATGCAGCACCATTTGGAACCAACACCTTGAAGCACGTCTAGAAATTAAAAAAAAAATTGCTAAGGTTTTTGCAACAAGACAATTACCAGAGCTAAGGTGAATGTACCTTACGAAGAAATGTTAAGGTAAATCGCATAACGACACTGGAGAAACATGAGGTTAGGGGAGACATTTGATCACGACATAAAAAAAACTGCAAGGAATAGATAAGGTGGACTGAGACAGGAATTTTCCAGAGATTGGTACTCAAGAAACAAGGGATCACAATTTGGAAAGTGAAGACTCCTATGCGTCATAAGATGTATGGGGAAGTATTTCCTTCAATAATATAGGTGTCATAAATGGACTAGTCTAACAAGGGATGTATTGAGCAGGAACCATACAAGGTATGATAAAGCTCATGGAGGCAGGGAGAGAGAGGACCTAATACGAATGATGGATATAGGCAGGGCAGGAGCGAGTCTAGACCCCTGAAGCCACAATAGTGATTCAGTTTAGGTGAGTACACACAATACATAAATATATATATATATATAAATATATATAAATATAATATAAATATAAATATATATATAAATCATAAATAGTATATAATAATTTAAACATATATATATATGAGTGTGTGTGTGTGTGAGTGTGTGGTGTGTGTGTGTGTTATTGTTCCACTTATCCACCATTTCACTTTACAAGGAGTCCAGTACGATAGTTGATTTAATTTCGAAACTACATTCAAGGGATCAAAAATAACATAAAAAAATTATGCCTTCAAATATATTATTCCTTATAAACATAGCATAATAAAAATATGAGTCTTTCACTCGTATCGTACAGTGCGCAATTATTTGTAGATAATATGTACACGAACCTAAGGTTTAATTTTCAATTAGATAAAATAAAGTTTTTACTAGTAAATATCCGAGGTTACAGATCACTGGTAAATCATAGCAGATAGTTTTGACAAGGGATGTTATATACAGATAAGTCCAACACGAGCACCTTAAGTAAGATGTTAGGGAAGACAGCTCTATTACAACAGAGACTTCCAAGCAATGCATCTGAGCTCGTGAATCGGGCTGGCTACTAACTGCAGTGGGAGGTGACCAGACAAAAGGAAGGTCACATGACAACACATACGTTTACTTATATCCAAAGGAAGAAACGGCCGCTGCTCTAAAGCTACATCAATCACCAGCTAAGAGCTATATCAGCTTTGGGAAACGATAGCAAGTAACATTTGCACCTGAGAAAACGCAAATGATGATGGTCACTAGGCACCATGATGGTAATGCCGGAGCAGTAGTAAGTATGAATGGGAGTGTTGGTTCTTGGGGAAGAACTTGATATCCTTGGGGTGAAAATCGACTCCAAACTGACCATGAAGAACCACGTTGTAAATCATACAAGCAATGCATCAGGAAGCTTACAGCACTTCGACTTATCTCGCATCTGGTTGACAGTAGGGTTGCAAGATTCTGTATGAGGCACAAGTACATTCACACCTTGAGTATGCTCCACTTTCTTGGTTTGCCTGCCCACCTTTCATCTGCGACTGCTTGACAGAGTAGAGAACAGAGCAAGACGTCTCATCTTTCGCCTGGACCCATCCTGGCTAGATCTGTCATTTCAGTAAAACCTTCAACACAGGACGGATGTAGGTGACATTACTGTTATGTACAAAGCCAACATTATCAAAGTACCACACTTGGCTCCACTTCGAGGAGAGCAGATCAAGCTTCTGTACCACAAGACGAGCAGAAAGCAGCAACTTCACTCTGGCTGTACCTTTGTCCAGAACATCAGTTCATCTGAGATCATATATCCCCAGGATGACTCAATTCTGGAACACATTCGTACAGCATTATGATGTCAACGAGATAAAGTCAGTTGATCAAATGAAAATGCTGGCCCACAGAGGGGTCCAACTTCATCTTGTTACCTACTTTGTATGTCTCATAACAATACAAATGCTTTCAAATGAGCTGATGAAGGTTAACAGCTCTCAGCTTGTTAATAAAGTTAAGAGTCATTAGCTTGTAAATAGCTTGTCAATAAAGCTAGGGATCCTTAACCTAAGCTTGTCAGACCCTGTGAAAAAAAGAGAGAGGGTGGGCGGGGGTTGAGAGAGAAGAGAGAGAGAAGGAGGGGGAAACATATCATATAGAGGGTACTGGAATGAAAGGATTTAAGTGGGGAATATGGGAGTAAGGGAGTATGTAGGCAGGGTATAGGCAGGAGAGGTGAGTCGAGTGATTAGCGGAGGTAGGTAATGTGAGGTCATTGGTGACTTTCACCATCAACCCCTCACTACTCTACCCACCACACTACTCACCCTCTCGCTACTTGAAATAAATAATGAATAAAAGAGCAAATAATGGGGACAGTGGGAATATTACTATTCCACTCAAACACAGTTTTATTATTAAGTCCTTGTACAATAATATATTTGGGAACAGGAGTACATTATTGTGTTTAGATAAATGGGTGGTACATATAAGCAGTGAGACAGGGAACACAATCAACTTGACGAAACAGAATATAACTTATAGTTCAGAGGACATTTCACACACAGGAACTAAGCCACTCACTAGCCACAGGTCCCAAGACCTACACAGCCTGAGTACTGCTCCAAGCCAGTACTCTGCCCAATGTCTCCAACACAGAGCCCATCAGATCAGAGCTCTACCCCCATGCAGCAGCTCTGCTCAACTCTCTCTGCTCAGAGATCTGCACACAGCAGCAGCTCCGCTCGAAGTCTCCCTGGTCAAGCTGTTCCTTGGGCTTATATGGTGGTCAAAGCACCCCCCACAATGGGGTGTGTACCAGGTGTTTTGATCTGACGCCGATATCTGATGCCAGTGACGAACAAGGGAGCTAAGACTTAAGCCGAGAGGCGTGGCTGACAGCC
>NW_026469097.1:0-11933 GCF_026875155.1 Cherax quadricarinatus | reverse complement strand
ACCCCCTTTTAAATTTTTTTTAAAAAACCCCCCCCAAAAAAAAAAAAAAACCCCCCCAAAACCCCCCCAAATTTTTAAATTAAAAAAAAAAAATAAAAATTTTCAATTAAAAATAAAAAAAGTGGTTTGCTGAATTACCTTTATCATCATGACAAAATAAGCATAAGTCGATTATTGCTACTGGAATTCATTCTCACCATCATTATCGAAGACAATGAATATTCAATAAATCTTCTCGACTTTACTGTCTACAGCACTTCTTCACTGACTGCAGGTAAAGACAAAAATAAAAAAATTACTACAAATCAAAAAGGGGCTCAACTCAGTAGATACATAGTTTTTGCTTGTCAAATCCTATGCCAAAGCCAACATGAGTGTTTCAAAAAAGCCTCAACACTAAACAAGACCTACTAAAAAAAAAAAAAAAAAAAAAGTAACAAGGACGTCACTGGCGGCTTTATACTTGAATACTTTGTGGAAGTTGTGATATATTTTACCTGGGGAGGGAAGGAAGAATTGGAAACTTCAGGGCTCAACAAGAAAACTAACGAACGCAGGAACCTCTGCCAGAGAGATGACTTTGGACAATCTCGAACTGCTACTAAACATGAAAACCTTGTGATGAATTCGGATGTAAGTACAGTAGTTAACCGAAAAGTCAGGCAGCTTCATTTTTTTAATTTCGGAAACATTGGCTAAACTTATTCTCGTCAGATATGTTTACTGTGTTACATCAACTGTATGGAGAGCACTACGTGGCCAACTGGCTATTTCATTTTATTATAAACTTTCGACGATTTAACTTTTGGGAGTCACGTTCAACAGACAGCATCACCGCCACCTTTTATATCACCCTTATGTGTGTTTTACACACACACACACACACTACGGGAAAGCTTGGATCACCCTCCAACTCTCCCCTTAATATACATATATATAAATATAAATATATAATATATATAATATATATATATACATATTATATTAATATATTATATATATATTATATATATATTTATATATATATT
Organism: Cherax quadricarinatus; assembly: GCF_026875155.1. Classification (NCBI taxonomy): domain Eukaryota; kingdom Metazoa; phylum Arthropoda; class Malacostraca; order Decapoda; family Parastacidae; genus Cherax; species Cherax quadricarinatus. Next base: position 10,905 of record NW_026469097.1, on the reverse strand, counting down.
TTATATATATATATATGAGAAGTTTTTACAAAGTAGAAGTGATGCAAGGAGGGAAGAGTATATGGAGAAAAAGAGAAAGTTAAGAGAGTGGTGAAGCAATGTAAAAAGAGAGCAAATGAGAGAGTGGGTGAGATGTTATCAACAAATTTTTTGAAAATAAGAAAAGTTTTGGAGTGAGATTAACAAGTTAAGAAAGCCTAGAGAACAAATGGATTTGTCATTTAAAAAAATAGGAGAGGAGCTTTTATTAAATGGAGAGTTAGAGGTATTGGGAAAGATGGAAGGAATATTTTGAGGAATTGTTAAATGTTGATGAAGATAGGGAAGCTGTGATTTCGTGTATAGGGCAAGGAGGAATTTAAACATCTTGTAGGAGTGAGGAAGACCCAGTTGTGAGTGTGGGGAAGTTCGTGAGGCAGTAGGTAAAATGAAAGGGGGTAAGGCAGCCGGGATTGATGGGATAAAGATAGAAATGTTAAAAGCAGGTGGGGATATAGTTGGAGTGGTTGGGTGCAAATTATTTAATAAATGTATGGAAGAGGGTAAGGTACCTGGGGATTGGCAAGAGGCCATGCTAGTTCCTTTGTATAAAGGCAAAGGGGAATAAAAGAGAGTGCAAAATTATAGGGGGATAAGTCTGTTGAGTGTACCTGGTAAAGTGTATGGTAGAGTTATAATTGAAAAGAATTAAGAGTAAGACGGAGAATAGGATAGCAGATGAACAAGGGGGCTTTAGGAAAAGGGAAAGGGGGGGTGTGGACCAGGTGTTTACAGTGAAACATATAAGTGAACAGTATTTAGATAAGGCTAAAAGGGCTTTGTGCATTTATGGATTTGGAAAAGGCGTATGACAGGGTGGATAGGGGGCAATGTGGCAGATGTTGCAAGTGTATGGTGGGAGGAGGTAGGTTACTGAAAGCAGTGAAGAGTTTTTACGAGGGTAGTGAGGCTCAAGTTAGAGTATGTAGGAAAGAGGGAATTTTTTCCCAGTAAAAGTAGGCCTTAGACAAGGATGTGTGATGTCACCGTGGTTGTTTAATATATTTATAGATGGGTGTAAGAGAAGTAAATGCGAGGGTCTTGGCAAGAGGGGTGGAGTTAAAAGATAAAGAATCACACACAAAGTGGGAGTTGTCACAGCTGCTCTTTGCTGATGACACTGTGCTCTTGGGAGATTCTGAAGAGAAGTTGCAGAGATTGGTGGATGAATTTGGTAGGGTGTGCAAAAGAAGAAAATTAAAAGGGGAATACAGGAAAGAGTAAGGTTTATGAGGATAACAAAAAGATTAGGTGATGAAAGATTGAATATCAGATTGGAGGGGGAGAGTATGGAGGAGGTGAACGTATTCAGATATTTGGGAGTGGACGTGTCAGCGGATGGGTCTATGAAAGATGAGGTGAATCATAGAATTGATGAGGGAAAAAGAGTGAGTGGTGCACTTAGGAGTCTGTGGAGACAAAGAAATTTGTCCTTGGAGGCAAAGAGGGGAATGTATGAGAGTATAGTTTTACCAACGCTTTATATGGGTGTGAAGCGTGGGTGATGAATGTTGCAGCGAGGAGAAGGCTGGAGGCAGTGGAGATGTCATGTCGAGGGCAAAGTGTGGTGTGAATATAATGGGAGAGAATTCGTAGTTTGGAAGTTAGGAGGAGGTGCGGGATTTACCAAAACTGTTGTCCAGAGGGCTGAGGGAAAGGGTTGTTGAGGTGGTTCGGACATGTAGAGAGAATGGAGCGAAACAGAATGACTTCAAGAGTGTATCAGTCTGTAGTGGAAGGAAGGCGGGGTAGGGGTCGGCCTAGGAAGGGTTGGGGGAGGGGGTAAAGGAGGTTTTGTGTGCGAGGGGCTTGGACTTCCGCAGGCATGCGTGAGCGTGTTTTTATAGGAGGAATGGAGACAAATGGTTTTTAATACTTGACGTGCTGTTGAGTGTGAGCAAAGTAAAATTTTTTGAGGATTCAGGAAACCGCAGGCCGGTTTTAGTCCTGGAAGGGAAGTACAGTGCCCGCACTTGGGGGGGTTTAAAGTTTTCAGTTTAAAAAAATGTGTGTTAAAACACCCTTCTGCAAGACAGTGATAGTGAATGATGGTGAAAGTTTTTCTTTTTGGGGCCCCCCTGCCCTTTGGGGGGAATCGGGGCCCGGGGTATAATAAAAAAAAAAATAAAAAAAATAATATATATAATATATTTTTATATTATTATATATATACTTTTTAATATAATTATATATATAAAAAATTATTATATTAATATATATTTATTATATAATATATATATATATATTATATATATATTTTTTTATATTATATTGGGGAGTAAACTTTAGTTACAACTACATCATCTGTATTTTGTGCTTACTCGAGAAATACACTTATTTATATGTGTAAGATTTCAAATTATTTTCTTAAAACAGCATAAATTTGTACAATTATCTGAGGCAAGCGATGTTATAGGCTTACAATTTGTAGATTCATCCAAAGAAAACCTCATAAAACACAAGAATAAAATTTCATTACGGAACCCTTTATGTTTACCCAACAAATTTTAGTCAACTATTGTTAGGCAACATTGTAAGTACTAACAAAACCCTTTTAAATAAATTTTTTCCCGTGTATTTCTTACTAGAAAATTTCACTAGAATTTTCCTTCGGGGGGACTTCCCCGGGACTTTCTCACCAGGGGGGGAAATAAGACTACCCATTGCATTTCCACATATTGAGTGTATTAAATTTTGCGGGGCACACCAGATTGGGTGTTTTGTACGAGAAAGATCATATTAGGCCCGCGCGTAAACAAACGTATAAGTCAGTTTTTGTTTTGGGGGTTCTTAAAACGTCAGAATTTTTTGTCATAGTCTCCCGGGAATGCCACGTCATGCCTTTTTTGGGCCAAATTAAAGTGAGGGGGTTTGATTGTTTCGATATTCCCGAGGAAAAAAACCTGTCTTTCCCACCTCTGTATCTGTAAATACTTTGAAACTTGAAATTTTGTGACTGCCTAGGGGTTTCATTACTTTGTAAATTGTGGTTCATTACCTTTGTAAATTGTAAATTTCATTGCCTCTTAAAATTTGCTCACTATCAAAACTTTGAGGCCATTCCCGGGACCCATTTTTAAACCTCTGTAATTTTTTGATCCCGCCCACAGGAGGGGTATGGGGGGGCATTAAACATTTTAAACTCTCACCCGTAACTCCTCTCTTACCCTCTATTGTTTCCCATGGGTTTTTTTCCCCCTCGTCCTCGAGCCTTCCAGTTCCTTCCCCCCTTCCCAGAAAACCCACCCCCGTTCCCCCATTAACCCGGGCATTCTAAAAAAATTGTCTTTCGTTCTCCATTTTCCCCTTTGCCCTTTCTTCTCCTTTCCCCTTTCACGCCTCCTCCCCCCTTCCTTCTCCAGATCTTTGTCACTTGTTCAAATATTCGTTTTATTACTGCCCCTCCCTTCCACTCCATCAACAACCCTCCCCCCCCCCCCTCCCCCTCCTCTCATTCCCGTCTCCCCCATCCCCCCTCCCCGCCAGGATACGCTAAGGACAACACTAGTGTCAGGACCCCAAGACTTTCAACGTCTCCCAGCAACAAAAAGGGGGTTTACCAATGACCCTGACTGTCTTAAAAAGGGGCACTGGACAGACTCTAAAGTCATTTCCTACCCCCCCGGGTTTTTGGGTTTTCGTACGTCGGTTTGCGTGGGGGCGCGAAAAATAGCTTGTTTGAGGGAAAGCCCGATCCACCCCGGGAAAAAGGAGGGTCACAACCCCGGGCCCCACCACCCCCAAAAAAAACCCCAAAAATACCAAAAACGGCCTTTCCAACTTAAAAAAAATTTTCCCCCACAACCACACAGCAGACACATAAAAGGTGAAAAACAAAGGGGACTTTTCCAAACAAAACGTATGAGAAAACAGAAGAAATACAAGCGACGCAAAACTTACCTAAACACTTCTCAGAACTTTTGATGCGTGCGCCGGCAAAAAATTGCCTTGTTGCATTTTTGGCTTTGCTAACAGAAAGAAAATAAAAAGAAAATTAGCCGTTTTGTGAACGGGGGCGTTTTGTCGGCACACAAACGTTTGTGAATACAGGTTAGAAGCAGGGGATCGTCCCATCAGTGATGTGATGACAGCTTTCAGGTACAGAGGAAAAAAAGTCAAAAAGGGTGGGGACTCAACAAAACAAAATTTAACCCGACAAGGAAATGATACTATGACGCTTTTCTGTGTGATTGATAATGGCCCGAGGGGGGCGAAATGCTTCGGTTTCCCCGGTGCGGTATTTGTTGAAGTTGTAAAAAATACCGACAATTGAAGATTTAAGATTCATGTGCAACAATTGGGTTCTTTATTGATGAAACATTTCTTAGCTTCTCTTCTATTGTTAGACCAATGAGCTGAAACTCTTCTCCAAAAGCTGAGGGACTGACCACCTTTTTCCAGCCAATGACTGAACTTTTCCCAAGTGGGGGCGGACCACCTTGTTCAGATAAATGGCTGAACTCTTCTCCAAGCTGAGGGACTGCCACCTTGTTCAACCAAGAGTGAACTCCCCCCAAACTGAGGGACTGACCCCTTGTTCTAGATCAATGAGCTAAAACTCTTCCCCCAAGCTAGGGACTGACCCCTTGTTCCCACCCCAATGAGCTAAATTTTTCCCCAAGTGGGGATACCACCTTGTTCTGCCCAAATGACTAACTCTTCTCCAAGCTGGGGACTGACCACCTTTTTCCCAGCCCAAATGAGCTGAATTTCTTCTCCAAGCTGAGGGACTGACCACCTTTTCTAGTCAATGAGCTGAGCTTTTCCCCAAGCTGAGGGACTGAAAAACCTTGTTCCAGTAATGACTGCCCCCTTCCCCAAAGCTAGGAACTGACCACCTTGTTCCAGCCAATGAGCGAACTCTTCTCCAAGTGGGGCACTGCCCCCTTGTTCCAGACCAATGAGCTAACTCTTCTCAAGCTGAGGAACTGACCCCCTTGTTCCAGCCCAAATGAGCTGAACCTTCCCCAACTGGGGGACTGACCCCCTTGTTCTAGACAATGAGCTAAACCCTTTTTCTCCAAGTGGGGACACCACCTTGTTCCAGTCAATGGCTGCCCCCTTCCCCAAGCTGGGGGACTGCCCCCTTGTTCCAGACCAATGACTGAACTTTCCCCAAAGCTGAGGGACTGACCTCTTGTTTCCAGACCAATAAGCAAAACCCTTTTTCCCCAAACTGAGGGACTGACCCCCTTGTTCCAGAAAATAACGAAACTCTTCTCAAGCTGGGGGATGCCACCTTTTTCCGACCATGGAGCTAAACCCTCTTCTCCAAGCGAGGGACTGACCCCTGTTCCAGCCCCATGGAGTGACCTTCTCCAAGCTTGGGGACTGACCCCCTTTTTCCCAGCCCATGGACTGAACTTTTCCCCAAGTAGGGGGGAAACTGACTATCTTTTTCCCATACCATGGAGCTGAATCTTCCCAATTTGGGGACTGACCACATTTTTCCAGACGGGCTGAACTTTTCCCCAACGGGGGATGACCACTTGTTCCGACCAATGATAAACTCTTTTCCGGGCTGGGGAGGGACCACACAAACACTTTTTCCCCAAAGTTGAGGGACTGTTTTTATTCTTTATTTAAAAGTTCCTCCCTCTGACTGAGGAAGCCTACCTGTAGGCGAAAATTTCATCATAAACGCTAAATGTTGCACATGCGGGGTAGTTGTTTAAGTACATTTGTGGCATATGAGCTTCTCTTCCTACTACTGTAAAAATAATCTCTGTGGAGCAAATTTTTTGTAAAAAGGGGTGGTGTTCCCGCCCTCCGAGTAATATTTTAACCCTTTGTAACCGGAATGTAAAAAAAGTATCGTCACATAAAAGGGCTTCTTAGTTTAGATTACCCGTGTCACTCAAAAATTCCATCTTTCTGGCTAAAGGGGGGGAATTTCCAGCCACAAACCAGCACAGTGACGCGACAATGAAGTTACCAGAAACTCATTGGTAAATCAGTAAATTTATTTAGGCTAGGTACCATAAGACATTTCATAATCATTAAATTACTAGGGCAGCCTAAAAAAAAAAATCAAATAAACCCGAAAATGTATGTTAATTTCACCTATTATCCTGCCCCCCATGTATGTTTGGCATTTAATTTTATGATTTTATGTTAAAAATGATAAAAATTTTTATTTTAAGAACAAGTCTCATGAAATGTTTGATATTTGTATGGGGAAATTTTATTGCTTGCTGGGGTAAAAAAAAACGATTTAAATTGTATTTTGAAAAACTCTGAGGCAAACTGGGGGAACGTGGGGGGGGTTATTGGAGGATAGTGGGTGGCGGTGGATGGAGGAAAAAATTTTGGGGGGGAGGTGGATGGTAGGAGGATAGTGGGGGCGGATGGATGGTAGGGGATAGGGGGGGGACGGATGGGTGGTAGGAGGATATGGGTGGACGGATGGGTGGTAGGAGGGTAGTGGGTGGGCGGTGGTGGGAGGAGGATAGTGGTGGACGGATGGATGGGGAGGAGGATATGGGTGGACGGTGGAGGGAGGAGGTAGTGGGTGGCGGATGGTGGTAGGGGGACAGGGGTGGGCGGAAGGGGGGTAGGAGGATAGTGGGGGGACGAATGGATGGGAGGGGTAGTGGGTGGACCGGAAGGGGGTAGGAGGATAGTGGGTGGTGGGCGGAGGGCACCCGTCATCAGAGGGTTCCTGGCGGTGATGTTTCACAAGACCGTCTTGGGCCAGACCCCCTAATCTGGGAAACGGTGAGGAAAATTTTACAAGATTAAGAATATTATAAAACACATGAGAAAAAAAAAATATTTGTTTGTTTAAGTTAAGCAAATTCAAAATACGATTTACCTGTCATTTACAAGTTCATGGCAGTAGAAAAAATCAGCAATTGCCCGAGTGCAAAAAAAAAGGTTTTTTTTTGCACTAAATTTTACCAGAACATCCCCCCCTGAAATTTAATCTTTATGGACAAACACTCAAGCTGGACCAAACTGAGGGACTGATTACCCCAAAATACTCCTCACTTTTACCCTTCATCTCTGTACCGGACTGAGGAAAACCACTTGTGGCGAAAGTTTCCGCAAAAAAACATTCGCAAAATTGCAACCTGTCGGTTTTTTCTTACCCTTAAATCATTCTGCATCTGCGTACTGGAAGCTGCATCCCAGTCATGGAAGACACCCCCTAGTGTTGTTGTGTGTGAAACCCCCTATTTTTACTACCTATTTGTGTTGAGGGGCGAGTCCTAGCTCCTGGCCCCCCCTCTTCACCGTTTGTACTAGACCTCTCTCTCCCCCCCCAGAGCTTTATCAAACCTCGTCTTAAACTGTGTATGGTTCCTGCCTCCACTGCATTTTTGGCATTCACTGGCCTTAAAAACTCTATGACTGAAAAAATACTTCCTACTATCTCTTGACTCATTTGTGTCTTCAATTTCCATTTGTGGCCTCTTTTTTCTGTGTCCCCTCCCTGGAAAAATCTGTCCTTTCCACCCCGTCTATTCCCCGCAGTATTTTTTATGTCGTTTTAAGTCTCCCCTGACCCTCCCGTCCTCCCGTGTCGTCAGGCCATTTCCCCTTATCTTTCTTCATGGACATTCCCCTTAGTCTGGGAAATAAACCCTTTTTGCAACCCTTTGTACTTTCTCTGTTCTTGACGTGTTTACAAGTGCGGGTTCCAAAAAAGGTGCTGATACCCGTATGGGCTGACTCACGGGGTACAGTGCTTGAAAGATTCCTTACTAAGGGGTCGAAATGTTTCTCATTTGCCCGGCGCCCTATGCTGCAGCAGTTTCTGTTGAGTGTGCTTTCCCGGGGACATGCTCGGGTTTTTTTCTCACCCCAAGATCTTTTCCTGGTGAGGTTGCGTCTTTGGCCACCTAGCCCAACTCTGTCTTTGGGTCTTCTGTGCCCTTCCCTATCTTCATGACTTTGCATTTGGCGGGTTAAATTCGAAAGCCATTTGCTGGCCAGGGGTCCGTCTGCCCCCGGCTCTTGAAGTCCTGCCTGGTCCTATAGATTTAATTCTCTCTTCTTACATCATCTGCAAACAGGGCACTTCTGAGTCTAACCCTTCCCCTATGTCGTTTAATATACCAAAAATAAAATGGGCCTGGACCGACCCCTTGGGGGACCCCGTCGTCACAGGTGCCCCCTGTGATACATCATTACTCCATGACTCTTGTTGCCCCCCCGTCGGGTATTCTTGTCCTTGCAGTCCCCTTCCTTTATATGGCCTGATGCTCTAGCTTCTGCACAAAATCTCTTGTAGGAACTGTGTCAAAGGGCCTTCTTGCAGTCCAAGAAGATGCAAAAAACCCCCCCCTCTTCTCTTGTTTTATTTTTTTTTATCAAAAAAAACTGTGTGTGTGTGGTGTGGTGTGTGTGTGTGTGTGTGGTGTGGGTGTGTGTGTGTGTTTGTGTATTGTGTGGTGGTGTGTGTGTGTGTGTGTGTGTGTGTGTGTATGTGTGTTGTGTGTGTGTTGTTGTGTGGTTGTGGTTGGTGGGGGTTACTCACCAAATTGTACTCCCTAATTGTGGTTGCGGGGGGGTCGGACTCAGCTCCTGGCCCCCCCCTTTCACTGATCGCTACGGGACCCTCTCTCCCTGCTCCTGATTTTGTATACCTCTTTTTAAAAATATTAGGGTTTCCCTGCCTCCACTATTTTACTTGCTGGGCTATTCCACTTGCTGACAACTCTAGACAAAGAAAACTTCCTAAGCCCCTGGGGGCTATCTGAGTTTCAGCTTCCAGTTGTGCCCCTTGCCCTGTGTCCCCTCTCGGGAAACACCTATCTTGTCCCCCTTTCTATTCCCGCGTATTTGTATTCGTTATCAAGTCCCCCCTGCCCTTCTGCCCCTCCAGTGTCGTCAGTCCGTTTTCCCCTTTAAACCCTTTCCCTCGTACGACATTCCCTTGAGCTCTGGGACTACCCTTGTTGAAAACCCTTTTGTCTTTTTTAAAATTTCTTGACGTGCTTGACCGGGTGTGGGTTCCGAGGGTGCGCAAATCCGTAGGGGCCCTAACATACACATGTACAGTGTCTTGAACGATTCCTTTTTTAAGGTAGGGAAGCTATTCTCAGGTTTGCCAGGCCCTGTATGTTGCAGCGGTTTTTTGGTTTGTGTGTGCCTCCGGTGATGTGCTGGGTGTTTGGCCCCCCCAAGGTCTTTCTCCTGATGAGGTCTGTATCTTTGTCCACCTAGCCTATACCTGTCTGCGGTCTCTTTGCCCCTCCCCAATTTTTCATGACTTTTTTTTTGGCTGGATTGAATTCGAGAAGCCAGTTACTGGCCACATGTCCCCGCCTCTCCAGGTCTCTTTGCAGTCCTGCCCCATCCTGTCCCCATTTAATTCTTCTCACACTTCAGTCATCTGCGAAAGGGGGCACTTTGAGTCTATTCCTTTCCTCATGTCGTTCAATATTCAAAAATAAACACTGGTCCTAGAACTGACCCCTTGGGACCCCCCAAATAACGGCGCCCACTGTGATACCTCTTCAGTACCATGACTCGTTGCGCCTCCTGTCCCGGGATTCCCTTTTCCATTGCAGTGCCCTTCCTTTTAGTGGGGTGTATGACCACTTAAAATTTTTATTTATAATCATTATAATTGTGCTAGGTGTGGCGTATCAGTGGCTCATTACTTTTTAATTTGTTCATGACTGAACCTGTATAGGAGTGAGGCTGATTCTTTTTCCCCTGTAACTTCCTGATTTTGACCGATCTACCCCGGAGTTCATTACCTTTTTTAACTAGTTTAGCTTCATAACTTTGGGGCCAGTCACGGACCCCTTTATGTACCTTTGTAAACTTTTGACTACCGCCCCCAGGATGGGTAGGGGTGCATAATAAAAATATTAAAATAACTAAATAGATATGGCACTCAAAAAATCATCACCCCAAAATTCCCGTGCTTTCCTGCCGCTCCCTGAGCACAGATGCCGCCCCGGCGTAAGTTATTTTTAAAACTTAGCGCTGTTTAAATTGCTGCCTTCGAATGGTCGTTCGGAAACGGTTCTCACTCCTAACAAGAATAAACTAGCATTGTTTGGGTAAGGAATTTTTCTCTATATATTCATACTTGGTTGTGTTTGTTGTGGGTTGTTCAGCTTTTCATGACAAACGGAAGAGAAGGAGGAAAAAAAAGTGTTTTTGATGATTGGTATAAAAGGGGGAAAAAATTAAGAAAGGGGGGCGTAAAATGTCAGCTTCAGTGACTTTAAATCTAAAATTTAAAAAACGTTCAGCGCTAACCTACGTGGGTTCACGAAAAAAAAATGGTGAAGGGTCGACCCTCCGTCTGTTGAAGACGAGACGAATGCGTAAAAAAGTGGGGCTTTTTCAGAGAAATGAGGCTTGGGGTGGTCAGGGGGTGGAATAATTGTAGGGAATTAAGTTTACTTCTGGACCCCTTATGTTTCCTGTAATCCTTCGACTAATTTCTGAGCCTACTTTGTGAGTCGCCCCACGCCAAAACTGACTCCAATAACATTTACGGAGGGTTCTTTAATAGCGTGTTGGTAGAGGTGTCAAAAAACTGTGTGGGGAGGGATACTTAAACAGCACGTGTGGGGATACTAAAACTTAAGGGGTTAAGAGTGTCACTCTAAAAAATGCAAGACACTATTTAAATTTTTGCTACCAACATCAAATTAATTTTTTTTATCGGTTCAAATTGGCAGAAATCAACGAACTGTAATGCTGCGAAAATTCACGTTCTGTTTGGTGACTCCACTTGCGGCTTCATGGAAATAAATCATAATTTTACCTTTTTTTGGGGGGGTAGGATTACTTTGGTAATTTCCCTATAGTTACTATTAAAACAAAGTAATCGTCTTAAAAATTGTAGCTAAGTTTAATAAACTTTATCATTTATTTTTCTCTTACAAATAAAAAAAA
>NW_026469096.1:0-13215 GCF_026875155.1 Cherax quadricarinatus | reverse complement strand
CCTTGGGGCCCCCAAGGGTAGGTGTTTTGGAGCTGCCGACCCCTGCTGGTGACCTGGCCAAGCACCAGTAGGTGTTTTGAGCTGCTCGACCCCTGCTCCGACCGAGACAAAGTGGGCTGGTAAAGCCTCACAGAGTTCAGTTCTTACCTTCCTCACCTCTCGTGAGGGAAGCTCCCTGATTCCTGGATTTAAACTTCTGGACCCACATGAGGTTCCCTAGTGACCCTCCAGTACCTCGGACGGTATCTGACAGAAACGTCTCGGACGAAGTGTGTGTTGCTGTTTTGGAGACGCTGGTGATTGTCCCTAGCTCTGCTAGGAGTGAATTTAAGCAGTATTGGTTCAAAGAGGACGGTGAAAAAGTCATGGGAGACAGACTCGCCTCAAAAACTCCTTTAAGTGTTAAATATTCCTAATCTCACTTAGTATATTATGAAAGTTGAATAAGAGTGAATTATTATTGAAGTGTTACGTCTTCTGTCTCATTTGGATTGAGTTAAGTAAAGTGTTATTATGTGAAGAGAAGGTGTTAAGATACTAGAGCCGTTCAGTACTATAATCAAGATAATACTGTGTATTATCTTTTAAGTGAACTTAAGTGTAAATTTCATGAGTACTCTGTTTTATGGTGCGACCTTTTTAAAGTTAATATAAAACCCTTCTATGGTTTATTAAGAAACTTAATAAAAAACCAGAAAGAAACATTGTGATTGTTTACTACTGAACCCTTGAATGATTTCATCTAGAACAGGATGTTCAATCCTGTTTATTTGTTGCAAGAAAGGGCTAAACAGGCTTAAGTAGTGGCCCTTTACGCAACAAAGTGGGGGCCTGTCCGGGAGTTGCTCTCTGATCCAAGGTGCTGGAGGAAATATCAGCCCTAGGAAGTAAGTGCCAATCCCATGAAAGTGAGCTGCTGTTCAGGTACCCATAAAATTAACTATGGAGGCTCAAATGCAACAGTTAATATGTGAGTTAACCTTGGAGTATCTGAAGTCTTTAAAACTTCAGAAGTGCTGGCAAATTGCCGTACGCCTAGGAGTGAAGTACAACAAATATTACACCGCCGAGACCACTCGATCTATTTTGAGAAACATGCTGTTTCCGGAACAAGGGGAGGTGGATGACATTGACGATACTGATGAGGAAAGTCTAATATCTCAATTTGAACACTTGGACCGACCGCTTGGAGCACAAGGACTTGATCTTGGTGGCTTTCCAACTTCCCTACCCTCTAGTGATGTGGCTGAGCCAGAATCAAAGGGAGCTGCTGGTGAGTGGACATCTCTGGGAGAGGTGCTGAAATTGGGGCGTCTAATCACCAGTTTCTGACCTGGTTCACACGAAGCACCAAGCGCAGGTGCTCGACCCAAGGAAAGACGGGAAAACTTGTATCCTCCAACTCCTCCACTGCCGATTGGGCCCATATCACAGAGCCAGTTCGAAAGAATGGAGCGCCTTATTACTTTACAAATGGCCGAAATAGAAGCCCAAAGGAAGCTGAATGCAGAAGAATTCGAGAGGGACACCATACTCTACGAACGTCAGAGGCAAGGAAGGAGTTGTGAGGCCCGAGGCCCCCAGAAATATTTTCGACATTCATAAAGCAGCATCTTTGGTGCCCAAGTTTTGCGAGTCTGATCTGGACACGTACTTCGATACGTTCGAAAATCAGGCTCGAGCTATGCAGTGGCCCCAAAAATTCTGGGCTGTCTTGTTGCATACGACGCTGACTGGTAAAAGCTCGAGAATTGTACCGTGGTTTGCCTTACGAAAAGTACATACAATATGACTCCGTCAAAAAGGTCATACTGGAGACCTATGATCTACTCCCTTTGAGCTACCAGCAAGCCTTCCGTACACTGCAAAGGTTACCAGGGCAAACTTGGGTGGACTTCGCCAGGCAGAAGAAGGTAGCTTTCGAGAGGTGGCAAAGCGCCTCACAAAGCAACACCGTAAGCAGCTTAACCCAATTAATACTGCAAGAGGACTTTTATAATTCTATATCTGGGGATTTGTGGAAGTTCCTGATCGACCGTCCAACACCTGATGTGATGGAGACCGCTGCACTGGCCGATCGCTACGAGATCTCACCAGCTGATCCGTGATAGAACATCCAGAGAGGAAACAGTAAAATTGGGCCAGAAGGTTCGACCAGTTAAGTCAAGAACAGAACCTCGCCAAAAGTTTCCTTCAGAAGCAGTGACCTCTCGAACCCTGGATAAGCCATGCAATGGTGACAGGTTTCAACTACGACAGAACCGGGAGGTGTAATAAGCCAGGATGAACTGGTCCTGTTCATATTGCCAAAAGGGAGGTCATGAGATAAACGATGTTATCAGCTGAAAGGGAACAGAAATATAAGTATCGAGAAGTGTGGGCTCCCAGTGCAGATGGTGTCTTCATTATCCCACACGCAGAGATTGTACAGCGGATCTAGAGCCCCCCGGGGCAGACCGAAGACTGCCTTCACCTGAGATGAACTGAGACGAAGTCCATCCTCAGGCAATAAATTGAAAAGGCAATGAGCCCATATTATTCCAAAAGGAAAAGCTTGTATTGACGAGTTCAAGTGGTGCCTGTTACAAGTCTATAGGGATGAACGGAGAAACTTGACATTGATAAAAAAGGTAATCCCTCTTCTTTGTCTGACCGCACTTATACGAAGATAGATGCACTTCTGAGGCTTATGTAGGAACCGTTTTCTAGAGTTTCCCCTCCATAGGATATACCTAGACCTAGGTTGCTATAAAGGATCTGCGACTGTCGGTATATTATCAGATGAAGGATTTCCTATTAAGTCTGCTGACCTACTGAAGGAACTGTCCTAGCTGCGAAGGAATCAAGAAAGACCTCCTGGATAGAAAATACCTCGGAGAGATTACGTGAAGAGAACTCATAGGAAGGACCTATCATTATTTCCCTGGGAGTTGTCACTAGGTCCATAGGCAACGACAGTTTACCTCCTGAATCAACAGAGGAAGAAGAGACAAATGGCATCTGGGTTTGGAACCTATTGTTTAGACAACCCACTGCCCCGAGGATGCGATGTCTGTGGTCTGCTGGCTAGCTCAACCTTAGATTCTTTGGTTCTAAAAAGTTTAACCTGAAGATCAAATCCAAGCTCAGAATGAAGTACCCCTTGTTGTAGAATGTAGAAAGCTGTTGATAACGGAAGAAAGCCGAAAACTAGAGACTGTGTTTATCTATACGGTATACTTATGAGAAATCCACCAGAAGACATTCTCTAGGGCACCGTTGTCCAGAGGCCAAGCATTATTAATCCTGCCTAGGATTATCGTGAGCTTGCATTGAAGGTCCCCATAATAGTCCAATGGTAGAGGACATCGTGGATATAGTAAGGAAAACAATGGCCTAGAATGCGTGGTAAAACCGTGGTGGAACATCTTTCGCAGTTTTTTTCCGGGTCTGTCAGACCATCGGTAAAACCGCTGCTCATACCCCCCTCCAGTTCCCCTCTGTCCTATCCCTCAGATGGCGCGCCTTTTTTCCCCCGTTTAAATCATCGATTACTAGGTCCACTTCCCAGGACCAAGGCGGGAATCAGTACGCTTATCACTATAATGGGATTTCTGCCACCCGTTACCCCGAGGCCATTCCCATGATAAAATAAATGCTCATACAAAAGTCCGCGCTTTACTAAAGTTTTTCTCACAGGTAGGCTCCTCGTGAGATCCAGTCTGATCAAGATCAAACTTCACTTCAAAAATCTTCAGAGGCCATGTCCCACGCCTTGGTGTAAGATCTATCCTCCGCTACGAGCTATAGGCCCCATCCCAAGGAGCATGGAAACGGTTTCATCAAACATTGAAGGTGATGATGCGTTCCTACTGTGAACAATTCAGTAAAGACTGGGACGAGGGCATTCCTTTCCTTCTCCTGGCCGTAAGGGAAAGCGAGCAGGAAAGTCTAGGGTATAGCCCTTTTGAGTTGATATATAGTTATACGGTACGTGGACCCCTCGCAGTATTGAAAGATGTATGGACCGGAAGACTACTCCGTCAGTTCAGGTATGCCCGGCTTTGATGCAGGAACACCTCACTTTCACGAGGAACCTAGCCGCAGAGAACTTGAAGAAAGCCCAGGCTAAAATGAAACTACGACATGATGAACATGCGGCCTCTCGCTCTTTCAACATCGGAGATAAAGTATTGGCTCAAAAATTCATGCCCGGACATGCACTGAAACCAAGATATGAGGACCTTTGGAAGTCATTAAAAAACTAAGTGAAGTGAATTACCTGTTCGTACCCCAGGGAAAAAGAAATCAGACCATACATACCATGTTAACCAATTGAAGAAATATTATGGAGGGTTAGCCCCGACCGCTGCCATTCTTCTAGAGTCCCAGCAAGAAGCAGAGGATTTGGAGGACTGCTCCAAAGGAATAGAAGTCCGTCTTAGAAACACTCAAGTTCTACGATCCCTGGACGATTTTTTAAAAGATCTGGCCTGTGACCGAGCCAAAGAAGTGAAAAATGTGATTTTGAAGTACCCATCATTGTTTGGCGATATACCTAAGCGTTGCACGTTGGGGACACACGACGTGGATGTCCAAGGAGCTGCACCCATCAAGCAGTCCCCTTATCGCTTAAGCCCTATTAAACACCAAGCTCTAAAGGAGGAAATCGACTTTTTGCTGACCCATGGACTAATTGAACGAAGCAAAAGCCCATGGGCCTCACCTTGTGTGTTAGTCCCAAAGTCAGATGGAACCTATCGTATGTGTACGGATTATAGAAAGGTGAATTCCGTCACAGTTCCTGATGGTTACCCTTTGCCTAGGGTAGATGATTTAATCGATATGGTTGCCGGAGCCAAGTATGTGAGCCGGCTGGACTTACTGCGAGGCTACTATCAAGTGCCCCTGACGGACCGAGCTCAGGACATATCAGCATTTACAGTGCATGGAGGCTTGTTCAACTACTTGGTTACCCCATTCGGGTTGTGCAACGCAGCATCCACGTTCCAGCGACTTATGAATGACCTTACTTATAACCTTGAGGGGGTTGAAGCCTACCTCGACGACCTAGTAGTCTTTAGTGACGAGTGGAGTTCACATTTAGTCCGTCTGGAGGCTCTTTTTAAGAAATTAGATGCTTATAATTTTACCATCAATTTGTCCAAATGCAAATTTGGACAAGCAATGATTAAGTATTTGGGCTTCAATATAGGTCAGGGGACGGTGGCACCCATCAGTGCAAAAGTGAGAGCCATTGCAGACTTTCCTATACCAAGAGACAGAAAAGGGGTGCAGAGATTTTTGGGAATGGCTGGGTATTATAGAAGATTCTGCCCTAACTTTTCACACATAGCCGCCCCCCTTTTCGCGCAAACTAGTTCTAAAATCAAATTCGCTTGTCTGAGGAATGTAATTATGGCATTCAATAGGTTAAAAACATTTATTGAACTCCTCTCCTGTATTGGAAAAAGCCCTGATTTTAACTTTCCCTTCCTGTTACATAAGATGCCGCGAGTTATGCTGTTTGGGTCAGTACTACTGGCAAGTACGCTCCACTCCTCTGATATTCTACATCAGATATGTTATTATTCCTTTCCTCCACCTTAAAGCCACACCAAAAGAGATTTAAGCAACCGTAGAAAAAGAAGCTCTAGCCCGGTTATCTCTCTCGAGCATTTTGAGTTTAGCTTGGGAACATCACCTCATCAGATTACAGTATACTCAGATCACAACCCTCTGACAATTCATTAATACCATGAAGGCTAAGAATGACAAAATAAACAGAGGTGGTCCCCTTAGATAAACCTTTTTTCTATTAAAATCCTTATATAAGGGCAAACATAATGTAATGCGGGATGCTTTGTCCGCCCTTAAACCAGTTGCACCAGTATGCCCTTGTTCTAACTTACCCTAATGTTTCCTTTTTATGCCGACAGTTTACGTGAATGAGTGGTACTGTTTTACAGTTTATTTATGGAGGATGATGCTTGGAGACCAGTTTGCAGTGTCCTACCTCTTGCTTACAGACAGCATCCGTGTCACGCCAAGACCAAGAAGAGAAAACCCAATTCTGTTGAGGTGGATGTCTGTCGTCTATACATAATCCTTCTTGAATAACCTCAGAACATATGAAGAAGATGTCGGTGACGAATTGACGGTGAAATGTATACCGGTCATGTTATATGGTATTTCAGGTCTTCTTCTGTATCAAAAAGATTCAGGATTATTTTTGTCCTATTTGTCAGTGCGACATTATGGTCGAGTGAAGGGGATGTTGCACCCTTTTGTTCAGTTTAAGTAGACTGTTCTACTTGTTTATTATCACAATGGTATACTTTACTGTGTTTTTTGTTATTTGGACTTAATATTATATTCAGGGTAATCCATTAGTAGCTAAATGGGATTTACTCGACTTATAATAATATATCTGGTGGTATTACTTATAGCTTTGTAATATAGTAGTTTTTTAATTGGTGTCAATGCTGGTGACCCTGGCCAAGCACCAGTAGTTGTTTTTGAGCTGCTCACCCCTGCCTCCCGACCGAGTCAAATGGGGCTGGTAAAGCCTCACTTTGTTCAGTTCATAACTTTCCCCTCGGACCAGGAAGGGTCTAGGGAGTATCCAACCTCTTAAACCACCATTTCGCCTCCCCTAGAAAATCCAGGAATTTTCGGGAACTCATTGCTAAGACTTATCTCGGTTGGAGGAGCGGTATAAGAAGCTCTTAGAGAAAGTGAAGCAAGTGAGCAATCCTCCTGTAGTGTAAGAGGACTTATTGTAAAAGTTGAAAAAAACACCTATTAAAAGAAATCTATTAGTGTTTCAAGTTTTTTACAATTTCCTGGTGCATTACATATACTAATATTTCGTGAACTCACTCAGAGCCGTTTTGTAAATACGTGACCTAGTACTGTGATGTTTTAATGAGAAATGGTAGAAGTATTCTACTTGTAGTGCAAAATATGAGAAGGTGAATTTAAGTGATTATTATGATTAATAAATTAAATAGAAACTAAGAAAATTCCTTTTCCTCCTCTCCGAGTGAAAGACCCAGACGTACTATTGTATTTATGTTACTTAAAGAACTATAGACCCAGGACCAACGATGTTCGTACAACCAGGGTGAACTTAAAGCAACTATAAACCCAGGACCAACTATGATCGGTAACAACCAGAGGGTACTTAAAGCACTATAACCCAGGGACCAACTATGTTCGTAACAACCAGAGGGTACTTAAAGCACTATAACCCAGGGACCAACTATGTTCGTAACAACCAGAGGGTACTTAAAGCACTATAAACCCGAGGGACAAACTATGTTCGTAACAACCAGATAGGGTACTTAAAGCACTCTAACCCCAGGGACCAACATGTTCGTAAAAACAACCAGAGGGTACTTAAAGCACTATAACCCAGGGACCAACTATGTTCGTAACAACCAGAGGGTACTTAAAGCACTCTAACCCAGGGACCAACTATGTTCGTAACAACCAGAGGGTACTTAAAGCACTATAACCCAGGGACCAACTATGTTCGTAACAACCAGAGGGTACTTAAAGCACTCTAACCAACCCAGGACCAACTATGTTCGTAACAACCAGACGGTACTTAAAGCACTATAACCCAGGGACCAACTATGTTCGTAACAACCAGAGGGTACTTAAAGCACTCTAACCCAGGACCAACTATGTTCGTTCGTACAAACACAGAGGGTACTAAAAAGCCATAAAAGCATATGTGCCTTCAGCACAACACTACTGTATAAGAGAGAAGTGTAGCAACTTGTATCCTGTATTATATAAAACTGATTCTCTGATTTTTTGCCACTAGACAACTTGGATCTTTATTATTATACTTGCTAAAATGTTTAATTTCTTTAGTTATAGCCTACCAGTGTAATCCTGAAAGCTCTATTGGAACTTACTAAATATTTAATGGGATAATAGGACCAGGATACTGACGCTACTGTTACAAAAACCCAGTAAACAGGCTGGATCTAGAAGGGACAGACCTTTCTAGTATTCACTGGAGAATCTATCTTATTAGATATCGCGTTTTTTTAACATGGTGTTAGTGATGGTTGTGGTAGTACGGGGGTGTGTGGTGAAAGGGTGGTGGTGGTAGTTGGTTGTTTGGTGAGTAGTCCTGGTGGTATGATGGTAAGTGGTGGTTCTGGTAATGGTATGGTGGTAGTGGTATGATGGTAGGGGTGGTGGCAGTGATAGATGGTAGTGATAAGTCGTAGTGGTTGGAGTGTGGGTGGTTTGTGGTGGTGGTAGCAGGTGGTGCTGGTGGTGGTGTTGGTAGTAGTGTTTTTAGTTTTGGTGTGGTAAGAATTTGGTAGTGTGAGGTATTGATGGTAGTGGTGGTGGTGATAGTGGTGGTAATGGTGGTGATAGAGGTGGTAGGTTGGTGATAGTGGTGGTAGTTGTGGCATGCCAAGTGTAAGTAAACCTTTATTCTGCGGCATGTAACAACCCAGCCATTGTAAGGCTAAACCTCCCCAACCACAAACCGGTACTAAGGGTCATAAATGGGGGCCCCCATCGTCTGATCAGTCTTAGTTCAGGCCAGTGGAGAAGAGAGGGTCTGGCAACTTTGGAGGTGGCATTGTCACCACTCTCCTGTCCACCCTTGACATTTCTTCTAGAGCTGGTTGAGCATGGTGTCCTTTCTGTCGTCCAGGCTGTGTCTTTCCTTTGATTAATCGTGAGTTGTACACATAATTTCCCAACTGTATATAGTGCAGCATACTTGTAAATACATACTATCGCACTTGGTGGGAAGGAAAACCATAATTCAAAGTCATTCAGTCAGCTGTGGTTTTTCTGCTCCTTGCTTCCCTTTACATCCCAGGAAACAGGCGATTTTGTTGCCTGGGTTGTAATATGGGAGCCTGTCCGAGAGCTTGGAGCTGGAGCTGGACTTAGAGCAGGAGTTGACCCAGGGTTGAAGCTGAAGCAGAGACATTGTTTGGCTTGCTGACTGTGGCTTTGCGGTCAGCTTTGGCAACGCTTTACAAACTTTGCGATGTCGGCTTAGCATTTTTTCTTTATGGTCGGCCTGTCTTATTTGTGTGACTGTTGAGCGAGCTTGCTATTTGGTGTCCAAATGTGCGCACTTCACACACTATGGTCAATCTTGCTGTTATGGAATATATGCATTGGTTTTGCTATTTCTATTGTATGTGTGTACTCTTGCATTCGTGTGAGCCTTGCTATCGTGAATCGCAGTACGTACTGTGCATAGCAGCTTTGTTGCATGCAAAGTGTACGTAATCTTTATTTCGGCGCATGTAGCACATCCCTCATTACAGGCTATCTCCCCCAACGCAGCGAACCAGGGAACTAGGGTTGTCCGATGGGGCCCCATCGTTCAGACCAGTTAACCCAGTTCCAGCGCAATGAGAATATGGTTTTGGCAATCGCAGAGTTATGTGGGTACTACCTCTCCGGTCTGGCCCTTGTCATCCCATTCTAAGCTGGTTGAAGCCCACGGTCTGCTCTCTAGTTGCTTCTATTCTGCCACTTGCTTACTGTGGAGTGCACTAATACCTATTGCGTACATAGTGAAATATAGTGTACAGTTACTTCTGTTTTCTAAATTATGGAAGGATAATATAAGTCCAAAGTTTCTGTCTGTGTTATATTTTGCTCCCTTTACACCCAGGATAACAGGCCATTTGGACTCCTGGGTTGTAATACAGCTTGAGCGTGTTGTAAGTAGCTGGTTGGGGATTAAATGCCACCTTTAAGGGTCCGACGATTAGTAACTGAGTTTACTCTACTAAATATGCTCAAATTCTCTCTACAGCATTGTTGGCGTATTGCTCGATCTATTGGCATTGATTATCAAAGAACTCTAACTGCGGCACAACTTCGTAATCTTATTCACAGTAAATTAAAGACAGAAGCAGACATGGTGCACCAGCTTGATGTGTCCCCAGCTACAGGAGCTATTAATAGATCTCCACTAAGGTTTCTGCAGAATGGTCGAGACACACCTGAGCAAAACCAGCAGCCTGGTGAAGCAAGAGGTGTGTCGTGTTTGTCTCAGGGTGAGACTGCTTCGTTCCCACTTGAGTTAGCCAGTCTCAATCTTGAACAAACTAAAGAGCAGCACGCTTTTGCTAGGGAGGAATTTGATAGAGAGGAGGAGAGGAGGCAATTCAAACAGACTACAGAGGACTTTAGTTTGCAAAGGACAGTACAGTTTGTTCCGCGTTTTCTCGAGGCCGAGCTGGAATGGTTTTTCGAAGCTTTCGAAAACCAAGCTCGAGCCTTGAGGTGGTCTGAACAACACTGAGCATCATTGGTTCTCACAGCATTGTTTGGTAAGGCACAGGAGTTTACATCAGTGTTAAATGACACTGAATTTAGCAACTATCGGGTGGTGAAATCCACGGTTCTTAGTGCATATCAATGTGTTCCTGCCAAGTACAGAAAGGCTTTTCAAGTCGGTAATCGACAGCTGGGTCAGTCTTATGTTGACTTTGTAAGGCAACAAACTAAAATATTTACCCAGTGGTACAAAGCCAGTGGGGTCACCAACTTTGGGGAGTTATTCCAATTTATACTGGTGGATAACCTGCTGGAGTCTGTTGGACCAGAGGTTAGTCTTTCTGCAGGATCACGTGTTGACCACTGCATTGGAGGCAGCCAGGTTGGCTAATACTTTTGAAACCAACCACTCCTTGTCTGAGCTGTTCCATCTCTCTTTTCAACAGCCTGGTATGAGCAGAGACCGTCAATGAAAAGTTCCCGAGTGGAGAATGAAGTGCCAGCAGGAAGAAGAATGACGATGTGAACCAACTAAGTCGCCTGGCGAGCCACACTACTCAACTTATGGTCAACCTGGTGAGCGACAAACCACTCAACATGGTGTATCTCGACAGTACCCTGAGCGACATCAGTTACAATGTCAGCAGGGAGCTAAGGTCAAGTCTGTTGTGTTTTTATTGTAATAAAGCAGGTCACATTCGCCCAAACTGCCCAAATAAACCCCAGCCATTAGGGAAAATTTATAATGTCCTTAGTAACATGACCCTGAAAGAAGTAGACAAAGGGATGGCCCCTTATTACTGCACGAGTCGTATATCCCTTCAGGAAGACTCAGAGAAAACTGAAGTTAGAACCTTTAGGAATACTGAAGCATATTGCTTGCCTTTAAGTGAGGGAGTACTTACCCTTTCTTAACACTTCATTACAGTCCTCTGTTCTATTAGAAGCTTAGGGAGGAACAATTTTTTCTGTCCCCTTGCCTAAAATATATATAGAGTGCAGATATTACACTGGATATTTGACTGTAGGTGTATCTGGAGGATTTTCTATGAAAGATGCCATGTTATTACTGGGTAATAACATTACCACTTCTAGTGTATGTCCTGTACCCATAATGATTAATTCTTCTCCGATGTTGGCCATAACTTGGACAAAATCCCAAGGGTTGTCTGGAGAGAATGCTAACCTATCCTTGGACGACTCTGATCTCGGTATAGCCAATTTGTTTTACGGGGAAAACTGGCCAGGCCTCGTAAATTTAATGAACAGACCCACATCAAGCCTTCCTATTCCAGGGTTGCAGGATTGCCAAATGTCTGTTTCCATGCCCGAGGGACTGTCCTTCCGAGAGGAACAACGAAAGGATCCTTCATTAAATTTCGCTTTTCAGGCAGCCATGGGTAAATCGTTTTCAGATAGTCCAGTCAAATATAAACTTAAAAACAACTATTTGATCTGCACTGAGACTGGTAAGGAGATAGAGGGTCGGCAACAGTCATACAGATTAGTGGTTCCAACAAAGTTTAGACCTCGAATATTAAATATAACTCATAATACTTCATTAGGAGGTCATCTAGGAATTACTAAAACTTTATATAAAATCTCAAAAGAATTCTATTGGCCAAACTTGAAAGTTAAGACACATGTGCAACATCTGGATATCTTTATTGTAGTAGACGTTTCGCCATCCAGTGGCTTTATCAATACAGATTCTAGGACATAATAGGAAGACAGTAGAACTATATACAAAAGATGAGGTAATCAGTCCCCAGACTCTCCTCCACCACGATGCTGTGAACACTAACTCCAAGGCCGAGGGACTGATTACCTCATCTTTTGTATATAGTTCTACTGTCTTCCTATTATGTCCTAGAATCTGTATTGATAAAGCCACTGGATGGCGAAACGTCTACTACAATAAAAGATATCCAGATGTTGCACATGTGTCTTAACTTTCATATTGTCGGTATTTTATACCTTTCTTGCACAACTGGCCAAACTTAAAGCAGGATGTGAAGAATCATATCCGATGTTGCCGAGAATGTCAGCAAGTAGGGAAACCTGGACATTCCATTAAACCTGCACCTCACCAGCCTATACCTGCTGATGGAGAACCTTTTGCAGAATTAATTATAGGTTGTGTAGGTCCATTATCTAAGTCCAAGTCTGGGAATCAGTACTTATTTACCATTATGGATAGAGTAACTAGAAACCCAGACGCAATTCCTATGCGCAGTATTAATACTAAAGCTATTCTCAAAGCTTTAACAAAATTCACCACTTGTTTTGGCATTCCTAAAACTATTCAAAGTGATCAAGGTACTAACTTCACTGCCAAAGCATTTAGGGAAGCATTAACTAGGTTAGAGATAATCCACAACTTATCCACTGCCTATCATCCTCAGTCCCAAGGCGCCTTGGAAGGATTCCATCAGACGTTAAAAACCATGATGAGAACTTTTTGTATGCATTTTTCTACAGACTGGGATGAATCACTACCTTTGTTGCTGTTTTCAATAAGAGAAACTGCAGGAGTCTACCGGGTATAGTCCGTTTGCGCTGATCTTTGGGCACAATGTACGAGGTCCTCTTCGGGTGCTCAAAGAAGGATGGATGGGAGAAGACGTTAGCTCAACACTCTACAACCCGTCTTCAAGGTTGCAGGTGGCACGTCAGTTAGCCAAGGCTAACCTAAAGACAGCTCAAAGTAAGATGAAACAGAGGTATGACAGAAGTGCACAATTCTGCTGTCACGTCACTGTCACACATGGCTAGTAGTGTAACACTCACGTCACTGTCACACGTGGCTGGTAGTGTCACACTCACGTCACTGTCACACGTGGCTGGTAGTGTCACTCACGTCACTGTCACACATGGCTGGTAGTGTAACACTCACGTCACTGTCACACATGGCTGGTAGTGTAACACTCACGTCACGTCACACATAGCGGT
>NW_026469094.1:0-11340 GCF_026875155.1 Cherax quadricarinatus | reverse complement strand
GGTTTGCACTACTTGGGGGTTAGATATGGGGTGCCCTCTCTCTGGGTGGTAATGATGTGTGGTGCACACCTCTGGGGGGGAGATGATGTTGGTGCACAACCTCTGGGTGGTAGATGACGTGTGGTGCACTACTCTCTGGGTGGTAATGATGTGTGGTACTCTACTCTCTGGGGTGGAAGATGATGTTTTGGTGCACTACTCTCTGGGGGGGCAGATGATGTGTGGTACTCTAACTCTCTGGGGTGAAGATGATGTGTGGTGCACTACTCTCTGGGGGGGCAGATGATGTGTGGTGCACTACTCTCTGGGGAGGCAGATGATGTGTGGTGCACTACTCTCTGGGGAGGGCAGATGATGTGTGGTGCACTACTCTCTGGGGTGGTAGATGATGTGTGGTGCACTGCTCTATGAGGAGACAGATGATGTGTGGTGCACTACTCTCTGGGGTGGTAGATGATGTGTGGTGCACTGCTCTAATGAGGAGACAGATGATGTGTGGTGCACTACTCTCTGGGGTGGGATTGTGATGTGTGGTGCACAACTCTCAGGGGCGGTAGATGATGTGTGGTGCACTACTCTCTGGGAGGTAGATGATGTGTGGTGCACTACTCTCTGGGGGGTAGATGAAGTGTGGTGCACTACTCTCTGGGGAGGTAGATGATGTGTGGTGCACTACTCTCTGGGGTGGCAACTACCTGAGGTATGGAAGATGGCAAATATAGTCCCAGTTTTTAAGAAAGGAGAGAGACACGAGGAATTAAACTACCGACCTGTGTCACTGACGTGTATACTATGCAAGGTCATGGAGAAGTTCATCAGGAGGAGAGTGGTGGAGCACCTAGAAAGACACAAGCGTATGAAAGACATCCAGCATGGTTTCGAGGAAAGAAAATCCTGTGTCACAAACCTTTTGGAGTTTTATGACAAGGTAACTGAAGGAAGACACGAGAGAGAGGGGTGGATAGACTGCATTTTCTTGCAATGCAAGAAGACCTTCGACAAAGTCCCTCACAAGAGGTTCATGCATAAACCAAAGGATCAGGCACGCACAACAGGAAAGGCACTGCAATGGATCGGAGAATATCTGACAGGGAGGCAACAACGAGTCATGGTACGTGACAAGGTGTCAGAGTGGGCGCCTGTTGAAGAGCGGGTTCCACAGGGGTCAGTCCTAGCGACCTGTGCATTATGGGTATAGTGTGAATGACCAAACCGAAGGGATAATTTCAGAAGTGCCCTGTTTGCAGATGAATGTGAGAGAATGGAGGAAAATTAAATCGGTCGAGGGGTCAGACCAGAACTACAATGAGATCTGGCCAGGCTCCAAGCCTGTTCCAGCAACTGGCTCCTTGAATTTAACCCCGCCAAATGCAAAGTCATGAAGATCGGGGAAGCAAAGACCGCAGGACAAGTATAGTCTAGGTGGCCAAAAGACTGCAAACCTCACTCAAGGAAAAAAAAATTGGGGTGTGTATAATACCGAGAACATCTCCTGGGGTTTACCACATCCGTCAGGTAACTGGTTTGCAGCATAACGGGCGTCTGCAAACCTAAGAATAGCGTTCCGATACTTCAGTAAGGAGTCGTTCAAGACTCTATACACCATATACGTTAGGCCCATATTGGGAGTATGCAGCACCAGTTTGGAATCCCACACTGGTCAACCCACGTCAAGAATTTAGAGAAATTTGCAAAGGGTTTTTGCAACAAGACAGTCCCAGAGCTAAGAAGGATTGTCCTACGAAAAAAGGGTTTAAAGGGGAAATTGGCCTGACGACACTGGAGGACGGGGAGGGTCAGAGAAGACATAAAAAAACTGAAAGGGAAATTTTGACAAGGTGAACAAAGACAGGATGTCCGAGATGGGACACAGAAAACCCAAGGGTTCACAAATTGGAATTTGAAGACCCTATGAGTCAATGGGATGTTAGGAAGTTTTTTTCTTCAGTCATAGAGTTGTCAGGAAGTGGAAAAAGCCTTAGAAAGTGATGTAGTGGAGGCAGGAACCATACATAGTTTTAAGACGAGGTATGATAAAAGTCATGGAGCAGAGAGAAAGAGAGGGCTGGTAGCAATAAATAAGACCAGGAGCTATGTTTTCGATCCTGAAAACCACATATAAGTGAGTACACCCCACACGAGCGGGGACTAAAAAGAGACCTGGACATGCTACAAGCTGATCCAGCAACTGGCTCCTTGAATTTAACCTCGCCAAATGCAAAAGCATGAAGATCAAAGAAGACTGCAGACAGAGTATAGTCTAGTGGCCAAAGACTGCAAACCTCACTCAAGGAAAAAGATCTTGGGATGAGTATAATACAGAGCACATCTCCTGAGGCGCACATCTACCAGATAACTGCTTCAGCATATGGGCTCCTGGAAATCCTAAGAATAGCATTCCAATACCTAAGTAAGGATTCATTCAAGACCGTACACCGTGTACGTTAGTCCTATATTGGAGTATACAGCACCAGTTTTGGAACCCACACCTAACAAAGCATGTATGGAAATTAGAGAAAGTGCCAAGGTTTGCAACAAGACTAGTCCTGGAGCAAAGGGGAAATATCCTACGAAAAAAAGGTTAATGGAAATCGACCTGACGACACTGGAGGGCAGGAGGGCTAGGGGGTACATGATAATGACAAAATATTGCAAGGAATTGACAAAGTGAACAGAGACAGGATGCTCTAGAGATGGGACACAGCAACAAGGGATCACAATTGGAAGTAAAGTGTCTCAAGGCTGTTAGGAAGTATTTTTTCAGCTTTAGAAAAGGTATGATAAAGCTCATGGAACAGGGAGAGAGTGACTCAGTAGTAATCAGGGAAGAGGCAGGGCCAGGAGCTATGACTCGACCCCTGCAACCACAATTACGTGAGTACACACACACACACTCATACATTCACACTAACTCCATCTCCCCTCCCCCCTGCCACACACGTAATACACACTGTGGGTATAAGGTCTCCAGTACAAGATAGAATGAGAATCATGAAAGTTTAATGAGTTCTGTAAAACGATGAACATGAAGGTAGAGAAGTATCTGCAGGGAAGAGGAACATAGAGAATAACTCCAGCTGCTGAGGCAAAGGTACAAAGCCTGGAAGAGTTTATGAAGGTCATGAAGAGGGAACTTTGGAGTTGATGGGAAAGGGTAGTGGCAATATATAGAAGCAGGAATAGCAACCCCTACGTAAAGGGACTGGAGGAAGGGGATAAAAAGACTTTTGTGGAAATACTCTCAGGAAAAACCAGGAGTACAGAAAATAATAAGATAAAACATCAAAGAAAAATTTTCTGATATAAAAGATAGATAGAGAGAAAGAGACAGAAAAGAGAGAGGAGGGGTGGAGAGTTTAGTTGGTTAATATCTTTAAAGAACCCCATTCCCATCCTGTGGGTGGTAGTCACCCCATACCCATCCTGTGGGCGGTAGTCACCCCATACCCATCCTGGAGGAGTTTACCTGGAGAGAGTTTCGGGGGTCAACGCCCCCGCGGCCCGGTCTGTGACCCAGCCTCCTGGTGGATCAGCGCCTGATCAACCAGGCTGTTTTCGCTGGCTGCACGCAAACCAACGTACGAGCCACAGCCCGGCTGGATCAGGAACTGACTTTAGGTGCTTGTCCAGTGCCAGCTTGAAGACTGCCAGGGGTCTGTTGGTAATCCCCCTTATGTGTGCTGGGAGGCAGTTGGGAACAGTCTCGGGCCCCTGACATTATTGTAAAGGTCTCTTAACGTGCTTTGTGACACCCCTGCTTTTCATTGGGGGGGTGGTGCATCGTCTGCCAAGTCTTTTGCTTTCGTAGTGAGTGATTTTCGTGTGCAAGTTCGGTACTAGTCCCTCTAGGATTTTCCAGGTGTATATAATCATGTATCTCTCCCTCCTGCGTTCCAGGGAATACAGGTTTAGAAACCTCAAGCGCTCCCAGTAATTGAGGTGTTTTATCTCCGTTATGCGCGCCGTGAAAGTTCTCTCTGTACATTTTCTAGGTCGGCAATTTCACCTGCCTTGAAAGGTTGCTGTTAGAGTGCACAATATTCCAGCCTAGATAGACATGTGACCTGAAGAGTGTCATCATGGGCTTGGCCTCCCTAGTTTTGAAGGTTCCTCATTATCCATCCTGTCATTTTTCTAGCAGATGCGATTGATACAATGTTATGGTCCTTGAAGGTGAGATCCTCCGACATAATCACTCCCAGGTCTTGACGTTGGTGTTTCGCTCTATTTTGTGACCAGAATTTGTTTTGTACTCTGATGAAGATTTAATTTCCTCATGTTTACCATATCTGAATAATTGAAATTTCTCATCGTTGAACTTCATATTGTTTTCTGCAGCCCACTGAAGATTTGGTTGATGTCCGCCTGGAGCCTTGCAGTGTCTGCAATGGAAGACACTGTCATGCAGATCGGGTGTCATCTGCAAAGGAAGACACGGTGCTGTGGCTGACATCCTTGTCTATGTCGGATATGAGGATGAGGAACAAGATGGGAGCTAGTACTGTGCCTTGTGGAACAGAGCTTTTCACCGTAGCTGCCTCGGACTTTACTCTGTTGACGACTACTCTCTGTGTTCTGTTAGTGAGGAAATTTAGATCCATCGACCGACTTTTCCTGTTATTCCTTTAGCGCGCATTTTGTGCGCTATTACGCCATGGTCACACTTGTCGAAGGCTTTTGCAAGGTCTGTATATATTACATCTGCATTCTTTTTGTCTTCTAGTGCATTTAGGACCTTGTCGTAGTGATCCAGTAGTTGAGACAGACAGGAGCGACCTGTTCTAAACCCATGTTGCCCTGGGTTGTTGTAACTGATGGTTTCTAGATGGGTGGTGATCTTGCTTCTTAAGACCCTTTCAAAGATTTTTATGATATGGGATGTTAGTGTTATTGGTCTGTAGTTCTTTGCTGTTGCTTTACTGCCCCCTTTGTGGAGTGGGGCTATGTCTGTTGTTTTTAGTAACTGAGGGACGACCTCCGTGTCCATGCTCCCTCTCCATAGGATGGAAAAGGCTCGTGATAGGGGCTTCTTGCAGTTCTTGATGAACACAGAGTTCCATGAGTCTGGCCCTGGGGCAGAGTGCATGGGCATGTCATTTATCGCCTGTTCGAAGTCATTTGGCGTCAGGATAACATCGGATAGGCTTGTGTTAATCAAATTTTGTGGCTCTCTCATAAAAAATTCATTTTGATCTTCGACTCTCAGTCTGGTTAGCGGCTTGCTAAAAACTGAGTCATATTGGGACTTGAGTAGCTCACTCATTTCCTTGCTGTCATCTGTGTAGGACCCATCTTGTTTAAGTAGGGGCCCAATACTGGACCGTAAAGACTGGCATTTTGACCATAGGTACTCGCCTGGTACCTCGGGAGGATGACAGTTGGCAAATTTTAACACATCTACAATAGGAGTGACATCTGAGGACATTTTTGGCCAAAAAATGGTTTCTCTTATTTTATTTAAGGGTTTTTTAAACAAAGCGAGAAATGTCCGGCCACTGGCAGGTCATTAGCCATTTTAAGAACATTTCCCTCTCTGCATTGACTTGGAACAACAAAGAGGGAATAGTCTTTTCTCATCTGAATTTAATTTGAATACTGACTTGTACAAATACCTTTTTATGTGTTCAAATTTATATGAAAAGATTTTCCTTTGGATAACTTGATTTTGTTTAGCGCATTAGGCAATTTGAAGAGAAGGGCAATTACGTTGAAAATTGCAAAGGAGTCCTTCGATATTCAAAGGCTTAAAGTCGGGAAAATCAAAGGATGGATAGTGGGAGAAGCCTGGGTTTTGGGTTTCTGAGCCCTAGTCAAGACATTTATGGTATCGGAGGTGATATCTTCATTTTTCATCTAACAAGTGAACCGGTGATCCACTACCTCGCTTTCGAGAGTAGCATCACTGGCTTTTAATCCCACATGAATCTCGCGAGACTTTGTCCATCTGAATTTTTCGAGGGATTCTCTGATTCTACAGGAAGAAGATCTGAAAAGCTTATGTCCATCTTTGGTGATGAAAGGTCAATCTCAGAAGAAGAATGGCACCTTTTACATTTACCTTTTAGCACGGACAAGAAGTGATGGAGCTAGTACGGTTTCAGACCAACCTGTGAACCATTTAGACCTAATGTAACAACGGATGGAAGGAAAAGGGGTCCGTACAGCCAAAGTAGTCTGAAAGAAATAGCAGAGGGATTATTTTTTTTTAAAGGGTTAGGGAACAGCTTATCAGAAATGACTTTTACATGTGCATCCATTTGTCTCGTAAAATGGTAGATACATTAAGTCCATTAACTGTTCCTGAACAGAAGGGTGCTTGGTCATTACAGTCTTTAAAAAACATCTTCCAATTTTTTTGGACCTTCTTAGAAGGACAATCTGGACGTTTTATGTCCCTTAACACCACACAAATGACAAACAGGAATAAAAGAAGTCTTTTTAAACTTTCCACTAGAGGCTTTGATTTCTTAAGGTCTGATGAACCCTTGCCCTTAGGGTTCGATCCCTTTAGGTCTTCATAGGAATTGTGACCTCAGCATACAGGTCAGCGCCCCCAGTAACTTCCTCATTTTTAAAATCAGTTAATTTCTTTTAATGAATGTTCGTATCTGGTGAGGAAGAGCTGTCAGGAACTGGTCAGCAACCATAAAGTTCTCTAAGAGATTCATAACTGTGATCAATTCCTGAACTCTCTATCCAAAAGTCGAACAAACGAAAGTGTTACCTGTAACTGCTGAAAGTTCGGCCAGGCTTGCAAGGTGGCATACCTGAAATCTTTTCCTGTAAGAAATTAGTGGTTTTTTGATATGCTTTAAGGATTGCCTTCTTCAGTAGGTTATAATTACATAAAAATATCCTTCGACAAAGTTTGCATAATATTCAAAGCGGTACCAGAAAATAACATTCCTAACCTGGTACCCAGGTGTCAGCAGGCCATTCACAGAGGGTAGCGGTATTTTCAAACCTGATAAGTATGAATTTATGTCTTTCCCCTCTGTGAAGGGAGGTAAATTAGGTGTTGGAATATTTTGCACTAGCTGCATGATGTTCAATTGCTCCTTCCTCTAATTGTTGTTGTTTTAAGAGTTTAAATTTTTATTCTCTAATTCAGGTGAGATTTTTCGAGCTCGCGATCCTTTTCTCTCTCTATTAACTCAAGTTCTCTAGCTTTTTCCTCAGCTTCTCTATCCTTTGCTCTTTCTCAAGTTCTCTTATTTTAGCCCGTTCCTCACGTATTTTAGCCTGTTCCTCAAGTATTTTAGCCTGTTCCTCACGTTCTCTAGCTCTTTCTTCACGATCAAGTCTATCACTCTCCTTTTAGTCTTCTCTTTCTCTTTCTAACCGTCTTTCTTGGATTTCTCTCTCAATTCTTCTCTCCCCTCCTTTTTCTCTTCTCTTTCGAGTCTCTCTCTCTCTTTTTCCCTTTTCTTTCCCTTTCTGTCTCTTTTTCTCTCTCAAATTTTCTCTCTTTCAAGTCTTTCCTGGATCTTAGCACTAATGAAAGATTCTAAATTTTCCCTGTTATTCCTAACTTACTTCCAGCGTTCATCCAAAAACTGGTATTCCTCCATACTTGCAAGAAATAACTAAACTATCAGGGGAAATGAAACGGGTATTAAAGAAAACAGAGGGTTCAATTCCTGCTCCGCTAAACTGTAAATAAACCAGAGGGCTCGATCCTACTTTTAATTAAACAAAATGTATTAATTAAAACGAAGGGTTCTATTCCGGCTCCAGCAAACAGTAAGTAAATGGGGTCACTTTACCATCCAATCTTCTCACCAACAAATCAAAAGTGTCCTATGACAGTTCCCTTGATATAATAAAGAGCACAATGAAACAAATTGTCACTGGAAAATCTCAGGTCGCTAGAGTCTAATCCTCCAAAGCGTTTCAAGCTCACACAAAAATAGATGGCAGAATTAACTAGTATTCCTGCCTTGACTTGACCTTACAATAAATTGGGGACTATAACAATCACCAAATCTTTCAAATACCTGTACTGTAGTCCTACCAAAGAATGATTACTCATGGTGGTGGTACCGTCTGTGTAAACATGTGAAGTTCCAATGTAGATTCGAGATGGAGTGAAAAAACTTGATCAGTAAAAGTTACCTGCAAGGTCGCCATTGTGAAGGCTTACTCAGCCCGTAACAACTTCAAAAAGTATACCAAGGCTGGCCCTCCTCAGAAAAAATTTTAAGAAAAAGAATAAAAACTGACAAACAAAAAACTTTAATTTAGAAAATAAAAATATAAAACACTAAATAAAGATTAACCTAAAATTAAAAAAAATGAAAAATGAAAAATAAAATGATAACTGAATTCAAACTAATATAAATGTATATAAAAACGTGGGTGTCTGTGTTTGGTGACACTGCGAGTTGTTGAAATCGTAGCCATTGCTGATTTATGGGGGGGTCGCAGTGTTGAAGCAACCCACCGCTCGTTCCCTTTACAGATTTTCTGCTTTCAATAATCCTTCCAGATGACAGGAAAGCAGGTTTTTTCTCCACTGCAATGATGAGGGTTAATCCTGCTACTTGCAACTCAAAAGGTAAATTGGATCAAAATTTTTGGCAATCTCAGAACGTTAGTCCGTCTCCTTCAATTCTACTCGTTGATTGGCAGGTGACCCAAATCTGTCACCAAGCTGGAAAGATAGAAGGTTTACCCACTGCTTAAGAAATCACCTCCATGATAAGTACCATACCTAAAAAGATGTGGTGATTATTACAACAGTCAACTTAGAGCAAGACTGAAGGACTAAGTTTATTATTGGTCAAAAGTGAAGCTTTCAACCAAAAAAAAATCCACTAGAATACAAGGTTGGCATGTACTTACAGTATGCTGGGAGCTGTGAGTCTAGTGATTATTGTTTTGGAAAACGAAGCCCCACACGTCACTTTTTCGGGGGGGGAAAGGAAGGGGAAGGGAAAGCGGGAGCTAGACTGACCCTACCTTACCAAGCACTGGCAATCAAACTAAACACTTTCGAGGTGGGGGGGAAAAAAAAAGGGGGGAAATAGCGGGGCTGGACTTACCCTACCCTTTAAAAAGTAGCCGGCAAAGAAATTATTATTACTATATACTCCCTCGCTACTCCTATCTATTGAACTTTCCCTCACGGGAAATCTACATAAAATTGCCCAAAAGTATGATATCTTATATAACTGTAAATTTATGGGTACCTGTACCTGAATAAGTAAGTTTATTCAGGATACACAATTTTCAAGATTAATTAACATGCATGCAGCATTGAAAAGAGAACCTAAGATAACCCAAACAAATCAGCCGGGGGGGGGGGGGAACTTTTTTCCTTTTTTACTAAAAAATTTTGAGTACTGAGTTGGCCCTCTCTGGAAAATCTTTGAAATTACAGAAGATATGAATTAAAATTTTTCAAAAAAAGGAGAACAGGAATAAAAAGGCGTCAAGGGGGGAAATTTATGTTCAGAAAGAAAAATTAATAAATACGGTTGGCAAAAGTTTTTTAGATGACTTGGAAAAAAAACCCCCTAGTATGTCATTCGGGCCCAAAAAACTTGGGGTAAAATTTTAAAAAAAGGTCGGAAAGGGTACACGAAAAGGGGGTGAGTTAGAAAACCCGAAGAGCAGGGGTTAAATAAACTTACGGGAAGTTACTTTTCTTGGGGTTCCCGTATGTACATTTTTATAACAGCATTTTGGGGACAAAAGTACACCGTGTTTTTTACACAGTAGTGGCCATTTTTTTGTACAGTGGACGGCCCGTGTGAAGGGCCCCATGGGGGGGCCGTTTATGGAAACAGGGACGGCCCCTGTGTATGACACAGTGGAGCCGGCCATGTGTATGACACAGTGGATGGCTGTGTGTATGACAGAGTGAACTTCTGTGTGTATGACACAGTGGACGGCTGTGTGTATGACACAGTGGACGACTGTGTGTATGACACAGTAGCGGCCGTGTATATGACACAGTGAACGGCTGTGTGTATGACACAGTGGACGGCTGTGTGTATGACAGTGGACGGCTGTGTGTATGACACAGTGGACGGCTGTGTGTACGACTGTGAAAATTTGTCTGGACTGCCTCCAAGTGAGTCGCCTACCCTGGCAAGCTCTGTTGACACCGAGCTCTGAGGTCGGTACCTCAGCCTCACAAGTGGCTTATAGAACAGATTTTCATAAATGACTGATGTTGCAAGAAATCTCGCCTGCATGCACATTTAAAAGGACTAACTTACTTGGTGATGTAGAAACTATTCTGGGCTTCAACCTCCCTAA
The DNA here is from genome assembly GCF_026875155.1 of Cherax quadricarinatus. NCBI lineage: Eukaryota > Metazoa > Arthropoda > Malacostraca > Decapoda > Parastacidae > Cherax > Cherax quadricarinatus. The sequence continues at coordinate 1,074 of NW_026469094.1, read as the reverse complement.
GCTTAGCCCCTTTGGACTTCCCCTCAGAAACCACATGCAACCGGGAGCCTTAGTTCCTGCAATATTCAATCGAAATTAGTCACCTGCCTGCACCTCAGAAATTCCTGTATCCAAGAGGATGTGTATCCCCTAGTATAACTATGCAGAAACGGACACTAGCTTCTAGGTTGACAAGAGACAAAGTATGTACTGGTCATGAACTGCCGGCTGCACAAAGGCCTACAACTCAACTTACTCACAACTTTCCCCAGACACTGGCTAGAATCCTAAGGAAAAAGTGGAGGTCTTGTCTTACTGTATGGGCCTGACGGAGGAGGTCATCTACGGTACATCGAGGTGCCTCCACCAGATTTCCCCAGGTCTCATATGTGAAGACACGTGGGGGCGCCACCTGCTGATCACGGCATGTGTTGTTCATATGGTGTCTGGTCCTAGAAGAAAGCACAGTGGTCTCAAAACCCATGCCCCAGCATTCAAACTTGGGCTGCCAGTATCCCCCTGGCTAACATAACCTAGTGTTTGCCTACATTATCGGCCTATTACTACCTATGTTAAGGTCTTAGGTCTACATTATTATTATCTACAGTTGCCTCAATAATCCTAATATTAGTGTACTAACAATATAAACTACCTACTTCTTCCCTGAAGGGAAAATCTATCAATTAAGAAGTACCTTCCATCCACCTTCGCCAACCCGGGTGAGTGTGTTTGTGTTTTGGGTGGGTTTTAAGGGCCTCGAACGGTGTGTTTTTCATGTTGGGACTTCTCAGACTAAATTGTTCCAACATCCTCCCACCGGCGAAGGTAGGCGCTAAGTCTAAATCAAGTTCACCTTCCACAGCCCCCACGGCGGACCCTGGACACGAGTGCTGTCCGGCACTCTCGTCGAGCAACCTGGTCTAACTTCAACCATCCAGTTTCCCCTGCGTGGACCTCTGGGGTGTGTAAACTTATTGGTTCCGGTGGCTTAGTACCTTTCCTTTAACTTTAACATCTTTCGTATGTTAGCCTTGACTGGTGGCTCCGTACTTTCCCACCCAGTGGCCCACATGCCCTGGTAGCCCTTTCCCCCCC
>NW_026469093.1:0-12697 GCF_026875155.1 Cherax quadricarinatus | reverse complement strand
ACACACACACACACACACACACACACACACACACAACACACACACCCACACACACACACCACACACACACACACACAGTGGTAATGCATTATTTACAGCTAGCAAAGTCAGGGTATTTTCTCCAGAATGGTCTGCAATATACCACTGTGGATAAAATACTTTGCCATTTCTTGAACATTTCTGAGTGAGTTGTTTCTAAATTCATTAATTTGATCACACTCCAGTACATAATGACGCAAGGTGTGACAATAGTCCATCTGGCAAAGTTTACATTTCGTTTGGTCTACATCTGGTGGTGGTGATTTAACCTGCCAAAGATACTTGTAACCCAGCCGGAGCCGGGCAGTAGTGACATCCAAGAGTCTGCTTATCTTGTTGGATGCACCATAGACATGTGGCTCCTCCTGCATGATGGAATGATGATAGATGGACTGACTTGTGTCAATCTCCCTAAGTCTTAAGTCAATAAAGTTCATTGAAGTTCTTTTCGTATTATTGTTCTCAAACTGCTAACTGACAACCCAAGATTGTAATCTACCCCTCTTTGAAAGCATACAGCTTAGCCAATTTATCAGTTCTATCATGCATCTGAAGACCAATGTGAGATGGAATCCACAGCATGTGCACTCTGACTCCACTGTCCACAATCTTACCATACCTATGTCTGGCTTCTGACACAAGCATGCCACAATTTATACTTAATGAGTTGAGAGCATTTATGGATGACAGAGAATCAGTTACAATTAAAGTGTCAACCTTAGATACATGGACACATTTGAGTGCAAGGAGTATGGCAAACAGTTCTGTTTGAAGGGTAGAGGCCCAGTTATTGATGCGTGCTCCAATTTCTTTATGAGAGCCATCACTCTGTGTGACAACAGCAGCACTACCAGCTGCACCAGTGGACTGGTGAACAGAACCATCGACGTAAATAATTTGTGAAAGAGTGTTCTGTGTGACTAAGTTATCAATACAGCTTAAGGCATCATGTTTGGCTTCAAGACGAAGCTTTGGTTGTGATTTAAGAAGAGTTTTGGGGGGAAATGGAGGAATGGTAGTTTGGAATGGGGTAATATCCCATGGAGCAGGGAAATGTCTCTGTTGTCTAACTTGATATAGATCATGTAGCTGGTTCATGCGGAGGTCGGTTCCAGTTTTTTTCGATCCATCTGGAAGGATGTTCACCAGTGCTGAGGAAAGTTTGGAGGGCTTCTGTGCAGGGGTTTGAATGGGCTAGCCTAAGCATATTGACCCCAATAAGGATATTTCTTTCAGTAACACGATCTCTAATGCTTGGAATATTAAGTTCTTTCCGCATATTTAAAATTTTGGCAGTACGAGGGCATCCTAGGATGATCCTCATTGCTTCGTTTTGCAGTTTTTCCAGCCCTCCAAGCTTCCAGTCAGACACGAGTGCAAGTAGTGGCGCCGCATAATCAACCAATGATCTAATATAAGCAAGATACATCATTTTCACAATTTTAACATTAGCTCCATACCTGGGATGAAAACCTGCCACAACTCTAAGTGCTCTCAGCCTTTCTTTGTATTGGCGACAAAGTCTCGTTACAACAGGTCCAAGTAGTGGAACCTCAAAGCCTAGATACCTGTATCTGCTTACATATTCTAGAAGAGACCCATCATGCAACTGGATCTGACGAACTGTGCCTCTCTGCCGAGGAGGACGCCTGTTGAGTATCTTTGTTTTATCCCCTGAGATTATTAACCCCAGGTCCTGACACGAGGCTAGTACATGATTAAGAATGTTTTGGGTGTTGGAGAATCCGGTGGTGTGAATCATTATGTCATCAGCAAAACTAACCATATAATGATGGGGCTGGCTAGGCATGGCATTAAGTAAGGCATTAATCAAAATGTTGAAAAGGGTGGGACTAAGCACACCTCCCTGTGGGGTTCCTAATTCAAAATCTTTAGTTACACTTCTATGTCCCTGGAACAACACAGACGACTTTCTGTTGGACAGGTAACCTTTAATCCAGCGGAGAAGCCATCCTCCAACATCCATTCTGGCAAGTTCACTAATGATTACATGTCGGTTGGCTACATCAAAAGCGGATTTAAGGTCAAGGAACGTAGTGTATGAGCTGTCAGTGTGCAGAGTGAGAAAGGTGGTAATGCAATGATGCACACTCCTTCCATGCATGAAGCCATGCAACCGGGGTGACAAGAATTCCTTAATTCTGTGCATAAGACGATTAAGAATCATCCTTTCGAATGTTTTACACAAGCAGCTAGTAAGGGATATTGGGCGAAATGAGTTTTGTTGATTGGGCTTCGGAATGGGAATAATGAGGCTATTGGTCCATGATTTAGGGAGCTCCCCAGTGACATAACTCATGTTATATAATTCAAGTAAAGGATTACCTGGTACTCGACACAGCAATCTGAGTATGTTGTAAGTAATACCATCCTCACCAGGCGACGTGGAGTTGCCCTTAGTTAGTGCTGCATCAAGTTCATAATTAGTGAAAGGAATGTTGCAGTCATCTGCTTGCTGAGCATAAAGCAAACAAGTCTCTCCCTTGCATCATATTTGTCCATTAATTTCGCCTGTGTGGTACTGGGAAGACTGTCATAGCTAGATGTAGCAGCCCAAGCACTGACTAACTCATTCGCCCTATGCAAGGGATGAGGGTGCGCGATCTGCCCAGTTCTGTTACCCTTAATTCTATTTATGTCCCTCCATGCCCGGCTAAGTGGGTGTGAGCATTGAGACCATTGACAAATTGTTCCCAGTCTGTTTGCCGCAGCTCTGTCATACGCTCTCTGGCAGCAGCAAGGGCAGTTTGGAAGAGGCTCAGCATTTCAGGGTACGATGGTTTCTATAGGCTAGGCCTAGTCTGCGAGCAGTACGTTTCACTATTCGAAGTTTAGAATCATTGTAATAGGTATGGTTTTTATAAGACTTATTTGATTATTATGGTAGTCATTGGATTTAGAGTAGTAGGAGGTTTCAGAGGCGGCTCTAGCTGTTCTGCAATACTGCTCACAAGTTCATTGTTATAAGTCTCGAACAGAGGGTACACTTCATAGGAATTATACCATCAGTCCACATGTGCTACAATAGTCTTCATGTGATCAGGGGGAAACATTAAAGACGTTTCCGTTTGAATTATCCCACCAGGGAGAATAGTATTACCAATATCTAGAGAGGTTGCCGTGGAAATGATCAGACGCATATCTGTTAACAATAGAAGACTCACAGCTGGCGAAGTAATGTTGATGCCCAGGCACAGTCAGGACACCTCCATAGATATGTGTGGGTTCAAGGTTCACCGCCCCTCCCCTACCAATTTGCTACATTTATCATGTCTGTTTAAGAGTGACAACTGTTGATTGCCATTTACGATTTACCAAACTAGAGTTTCCAATGATTTTGTGTCTGGCATTATATTTCACCAATATGAGAGTAGGTTCAGATGAGAATCATGTTGGAGCTAATGTATTAACTTATCTGCTGGTAGACGTACAAGTTTAATTTGTTGTGTGGCGTGTTACACAATAGAAATCCGAACACGTGATATTGTAGCCCCTCTGTTTTTCTTTGTGCAAGAGTTGATGGGGAAGTGTTTTTTTTAATATATAGAAACAAAGAGATGTAGTATTTGAGGTTATATGCAACAAACGATGGCAATTTAGAGGGTTGGGATTTTTCAGGGATCCTGTAACTTTGTCGGACACATATCAATGGATTCGTGGTTACTTTATGATGCAGGTCAGAAATTCTTTTTTAAGTGACGCAATTTCCAACTTAATAAGGGATGTTTATACGAGTTTGCTTTCATTATAAAAGTCCAGGGATAGTATTCAATTTCTCAGCAAATGAAAAACTTACTTATATACAAACAGACAATAATCAATATCAATTTCATCATATTATCCTATATATAAGTCCCAGCACACATAAGGGGGATACCAACAGGACCCCTGGCAGTTCTTCATGCTGGCACTTCGGGACAAGCACAAACTAAAGTCGGTCCTGACCAGCCGGGCTGTGGCTCCGTACGTTGGTTTGCGTGCTGCCAGCAGCAACAGCCTGGTTGATCAGGCTCTGATCCACCAGGAGGGCTGGTCGGGACCGGGCGCGGGGGGCGTTGACCCCGGAACTCTCTCCGGTTAAACCACCAGTAGAGCTACGGGATACTCATGGAAGGTGTGGATTAGCCCTGTCTATGCTGTTGAGGACACGTCAGTAAGGTATCGGAGAGTTAGGGTTTTTCCTCCAGGTTACCTGATGGTTTGTCAACTTTATGATACCTGCAGGTATAACTTCGTATATATACCTTTTGCTGTTACCTTTCAAGGTATACCTTCATATATAATATATAATATATATATATATATATATATAATATATATATATATATATATATATATATATATATATCATATATATATATATATATATATATATATATATATATATATTTAACTCTTGGGTATCTTTTATTGGAGGAAACGTTTACGCCACACCAGTGGCTTCTTCATATAAGATATTTTATATATATATATATTATATATTTTTAATATATTTATATATACATTTATATTAATATATATATTACTTTACAGTTACCATCAGGTATACTCTTCACTGATACCTTCAGAAACCTTAGTGGATACTTCAGGGATTCCCTGTGATACCTCAGGTATACCTTCAGGGATACAAACTCAAGTTTTTTTCGTTCAAAAAGCCTATAAAATGATTATTCTACGCACATTAAAACGTAAAAAATAATATATATTCTGCCTACACCAAGGCTAAAAAAACAATATGTACAGAGCCTAAATTTTTATACTTTTCAAAAAAATTCGGATCATAAGTATAATTTTTACGCCATTTAATAGATATATAAATGTAAAAACTCGGCCTATAGCAGCTGGAAAGAGACTTTACTTGACCTTTTAATAGACCATAATGGTGGGAATTTGACAAAGTTAATCCTCGGAGAAATTCAGGGAAATTGTACCACAGGTGACTCTGTTTTTCAATTATTTATGCTGTTTGGGAGCGAGGTAGCCTACCAGGGCGGTGCAGAGGGGTGAAAATAGGCGAGTTTGTCTCATGAAGGGTGGCTATAGGCCTTTCGGAATAGTCTCCTATAAACCTATTAGTTCCCACATGACCTTTTTTCTGCAGGAAATGAAAGGTTGTAACACAAAGAAGGCCGCGTTCACTTACTCCCGAAAAAATCCTTATTTTTTACCATTTCTCTTAATACCCCACTTTTTTCGTTTTTTAAGGCGACGAAAATTATAGATTGTGAGTTGGCACATGTACCTAGGTGGGTGTAAAAATAGGTCAAATAATGGGCCCGTAAATGGGTTTAAAATGGGCCAAATATTTATGTTGGTTGGGTGAAGAGGTGACTGTAGGGAATCAGCTGTGAGGAGGGAAAATTAAGGTGTCGGGTCGTGGCTGTTTCATTGGTCCATTATCTACCCCCAGCTGCTCTACCACAGGGGCAACCCTGCCTCCCACACCCTCATATAATGTCCGCCGGATGCGTGGCACCAAGAAACCCAAGTTATATGGCGGCCACGGTTAAAAATGGGGTTTATATGGAGGCAGTCGGGGTCTTGGGCGCCCTCACACACGGCGGAGGAAATTTGTGATATTTGCTCCCCCTGGGTTGTCCAGGGGAGCTACGCCAACGTTCATGGGGGGGTTTTGGAGGGGTGCCCCATGGTATATTCCTGGGTATGGGGCACATCTTATGGGGGTCAGGGGGAGTGGGTGAGGTTAAAATAGGTCATGACTAGTGAGTCAAGGTCCCGTCCCCAGTGAGGCTATATTGGGACATGTGGGTTTAGCGACTCCCCCGGGGGATTATGGAGGGGGACGTGAGGGGTTTAGAGCTCCCTGGGGGTGTTGTGGGGGAAGATTGAGGGTTTTAGAGCTCCCTGGGGACTGTTGTGGGGGGACGTGAGAGTTGTAGATCTCTCGTGGGTGTGTACGTGGGGGAGTGAGGGTTATTTAGAGCTCCCCCTTGAGGTGTGTGGGGTTGTCGTGAGGTTTTGCGCTCACCTTGGGGTGTTATGGGGGGACATGAGGGGTTTAGAGCTCCCTGGGGGATGTGAGGGTTTAGAGATGCCCCTTGGTGGGGTGTTGTGGAAGACATGAGGGTTTTGGAGCTCACCCCCGGGGGCGTTTTCGTGGGTAATGAGGGGTTTAGAGATCACCATGGATATTGTCCCATGTAGATTTAGAGCTCCATGTGGATATATAGCATTCCATGCCAGTTTTAGAGCTCTCCCTATATGCAGTAATTTGTGTCTCGATACAGTTCAGAGCTCCTGTGAAAGTAATAAAAATTTATTACACAAAAATTACAATTTTAATATATAAATTTTTTTTACTAGCAGGAATTTAGAATAAACAATTTAAATTTAATAATATTTTTTCTAACCATTTTAAAAAAATGATTTAGATTTATATATTTTTCTAACACGAATTTTCAAAAATGATTTCAATTTGTGGTTTGGCGTTAGCATTGTGTTGTTATTAATGTTTTTCACTGATTTCAATCATTGACTTAGTAAATCTTAAGTTAATTTTAGCCAGCCCGTAATGCTATGATAGTATAAGTGGCTTGGCATGCTGCTCTTTATCTGATAATTTTTTTTTTTGTCTCTGTAAGTCTGTGTCTTCAAATTATTAAATAAAATAAATAAATATACCCTGCATCGACCCCAGTACTAAGATTTTCTGTTGTGCAGTAGCTAGTGAACTATTAGTTAGCGAGTAATGTTAAGATTGGTTAGGTAAGTTAGGCACAGGTACACAGAAGTACAACTATCATACACAGTGTTTGTTAATTTCCTTATAATTACCCCATTAAAAGTCGGTGACTTAGTTGGTCCTCGTATTTATGAACACATTGGGGATCCTGTATATAATAATATACACAATACAGAAGATTTTAACCATGTTTGTAAGTCGAGCGACTGCTGTATTTCTGTTGGAGGTCCTTCTCGAGGGATATCTTGTTTAGGGTGGGCAGACGTATTGGAAAAGCTCATAGTTTTTAATTGTGTTTAGTTGCTAAGTGGATTTTAAGAACTAGGGATTAGTTCTTATAGTAATGACACTATATGCTAGTAGCATTATTTTGCACCAACATATTTTATTACGTGCAGTAAGAATCACAGTAAGCAGGTGATATCAAAAATATGTCATGTATCTTAGGCTTGAAAAAAATAATGAAATAAGTCACTTTGACTGGCTTTTTTTTTATGGTTTATCCTGGTCAATTTACACGTTTGTTGCAAGCAGTAAGATCACAGTATACAATTTTTTACACATGCAAAATAACCCCAGGGGGAAAAAAATAGTAAATTTAAATCAAGCGCTTTTGTGATTTCTCACTTTCTGAGGAAATAAACCATTTTGGCTGACTTTTTTCTGGGTTATCCTGGTCAATTTACACAAAAGTTGCTATTTAACAAACGTGGCTAGCCAGGGATCAAACCTGTGTTTTTTTACCCACTTCATGGGTAAGCAAGTAAAAATTTATGACACTCTAACCACTGGGCCGTCACTCCAACAATTGCATTAATACAGTAGAGCCCCCATCCATGGGTTCGGTTTCTGTGGTTTCAGTTATCCGGGTTACCAGGGAATGAAAATAAGCCATAATTTTTCTTAATAATGGTCCCATTTTGCAAAAGTAGTGTGACTTTTGGGTTCAAATTCTAAGAGAAGCTGTGAAGTGCTTCCCATCATGAAAAAGTGGTAATTCTCCACTTATTTTACATAATTTATCATTAAACTTTATAATAGGCATGTATAGACTTACACTATATGGGTTCGCTACTATCCACAGTTTCTGGCATCCATTGTAGTTTCTTGGAAGGTATCCCCCGTGGATACCAGGGCACTATGTATATGTAACTATGCAATAAGCTCACTGTAAAAAGTGATATGACAGTATTGCAAAAAAACCACTGTGAAAATAATAGTAGGGTTTTTCCAAGTGCTTTTGTGATTTCTCACATTATAAAAAACAGGTCCTTGATAATGTGAGAAATCACAAAAGCACTTGGAAATTCACTATTTTTCACTGGTTATTTTGCATATTGTGATATTATCTGCTTACGGGCAATCTTATTGCATAGTAACATATGAAATAAATTGACCAGGATAACTCCAAAAAAACAGTCCAAAGTGACTTATTTCCATCATAATGTAAGAAATCATAAAACAATTGGAATTCACTATTTTTTCACTAGTTATTTTGCACATTGTGATATCACCTGCTTACTGTGATCTTATTACATATAATAGAATATGTTAGACACAAAATAAAGCTACGTACTAGCATGGATGAATTTTGGGCAGACTAATGTATGTATATACAGTCGAACCCCCCCATATCCACTGATTCAGTATCAGTGGTTTCAGTTATCCATGTTTTACTGTGGCCCCAAAATACCTCTTAATTTGGCATAATAATGGCCCAAAACTACAAAAGTAGAGAAGGTGACAGTTGTTCAAAGTTTTAAGAGAAGCTGTGAAGTGCTTCCCATCAGTGAAAAAGTGATAATTCTCCACTTATTGTGCATAATTTAACAATTAAACTTTGTAATAGCTATGTATATTGACTATATATAGGTTTGATGCTATCTGTGGTTTTTGGTATCCATGGCAGGTCCTTGGAGCGTATGTCCTTGGTGTGGATATGGGGGCCTTACTGTATTTACTATGTTGAAATGGAAATACAATACTGACAAGTTGTTTAAGACACGTGCAACAACAGTTGGGTATCTTAATTGGTTGCAAAAATTCCTCTTACACAGCCCTTCTTCAGTCAAATACAGAGGCAGCAGGTGTAGTAGTGAAATGAAGATGATGTAAATTTGTCCATCAACCTTGGAGAAATAGTATTTGAATGGTCAGTCCCTAAGGTTGGAAGTTCATCTCCAAAGGTCCCGGAACAGTAAGAAGCTGAAGCATGAGAACGGAGTCGTAAATAGTTCGAAGGTGAGGTGAAAGATCTGGAAGACATTGTAAGGACAGGGTCCAGTAGTGGAAGAAGGCAGGTTCATCTGGAATCCAAACCATTCTCACACATAACTTGTAGTTACGTGATGATGAATGGAAGATGTCCTTTGTACAGGGACTGACCACCTCATATCTCCAAGGTGGGTGGACTGATTACATCTTCATTTAACTACTACACCTGTTACCTCTGTATTTGACTGAAGAAACCTACTGTGTAGGCAAAAACATTTCAACAATAAAGATACCCAACTGTTCACATGTGTCTTAAATGTGTATTTACTATGTTTTATGTACAGTAAGACCCCGACTTAAAAAACTTGTTGGGGACCTCCTTTTATGTGTATAATAATATATAATAATGATACACAATACAGAAGATTCCCAACATGTTTGTAAGTCAAGGACTTGCTGTGGCGGACTTTGTGCTTAACAGTAATTTTTGTCACGTGTAAATTACACATTGTATACTACGCAAAAAATAAAGGGACGCATGTAGTCTAGGTGTGTAGTAGGCTATTTCATATAGCCTAGGTGTGCAGTAGGCTATTTTATGTAAACCTAGGGGTGTAGTAGGCTATTTTCCCTATAGCCTAGGTCTGTGGTAGGCATACCATATAGCCTAGTGTGTAGTAGGCTATATCTTCACCAGGTGCCAGATCAAACCCGGGGTGTGATAGATATGTGGGGCAGCGGGCCTCCAGCAGCAATAGCCGGTTGACCAGCAAGCACCAGATGAGCCTGGCCCAAAGGCTGGGCTCAGAGAGTAGATATACTTCCCAAATTCTTCAAAGTATATCAAAGGTATAAGGTTTCCTATTGCCTAGAATGTGTAGAAGGCTATACCTATAGCCTAGGTGTGTAAGTAAAGGGTATCCATATAGCCTAGGTGTTAGTAGGCTATACCATATAGCCTAGGTGTGTAGTAGGCTATAAGTAAGTAAGTAAATTTATTCAGGTATAACACAATACAGTTACATAGAATTATCATACATGCAGCATATGTGTAGAGAACCTAGGATAACCCCAAAAAGTCAGAGTGACTTATTTTCCCGTGTGTTTGTAGGCTATACCATATAGCCTAGGTGTGTAGTAGGCTATCCCATATAGCCTAGGTGTGTAGTAGGCTATACCATATAGCCTAGGTGTGTAGTAGGCTATACCATGTACCCCCAAGGTGTGTAGTAGGCTATACCATATAGCCTAGGTGTTGTAGTAGGCTATACCATATAGCCGGGTGGTTTTAGTAGGCTATACCATATAGCCTAGGTGTGTAGTAGGCTATACCATATAGCCTAGTGTTGTAGTAGGCTATACCATATAGTCTATGTGTGTAGTAGGCTATACCATATAGTCTAGGTGGGTAGTAGGCTATACCATATAGCCTAGGTGTGTAGTAGGCTATACCATATAGCCTAGGTGTGTAGCAGGTTATACCATGTAGCCTAGGTGTGTAGTAGGCCATACATGTAGCCTAGGTGTGTAGTAGGCCATACCGTATAGCCTAGGTGTGTAGTAGGCCATCCCGTATAGCCTGGGTGGGGTAGTAGACCATACCATATAGCCTGGGTGTGTAGTAGGCCACATTATATAGCCTAGATGTGTAGTAGGCCATACCATGTAGCCTACATGTGTAGTAGGCCATACCGTATAGCCTAGGTGTGTAGTAGGCCATACCGTATAGCCTAGGTGTGTAGTAGGCCATACCATATAGCCTGGGGTGTGTAGTAGGCCATACCATATAGCCTAGGTGTGTAGTAGGCCATACCATATAGCCTAGGTGGTAGTAGGCCATACCATATAGCCTAGGTGTGTAGGAAGGCCATACCATATACCCTAGGTTTTGTAGTAGGTCATAACCATATAGCCTAGGTTTTGTAGTAGGCCATACCAATAAGCCTAGGTGTGTAGTAGGCCATACCATATAGCCTAGGTGTTAGTAAGGCCATACCATATAGCCTAGGTGTGTAGGAGGCCATACCATATAGCCTAGGTGTGTAGTAGGCCATACCATATACCCTTTAGGTGTGTAGTAGGCCATACCATATACCCCTAGGTGTGTAGTAGGCCATACCATATAGCCTAGGTGTGTAGTAGGCCATACCATATAGCTAGGTGTGTAGGAGGCCATACCATAAGCCTAGGTGTGTAGTAGGCCATCCATATAGCCTAGGTGTGTAGTAGGCCATCCCTTTTACCCTAGGTGTGTAGTAGGCCATACGATATGGCCGGGTGTGTAGTAGACTATACCATCTAGTTTGTGTAAATACACTCCACAACGAAATCGCCTAACGACGCATTTCTCAAAAGTTGATTGATGGACTGAACACGACTCCAGAAGAGAGACTGATCATTGGTCAACAAGCAAAATGCTTCTGGGGACCAGAGTAGCAATTTCCAATTTTACGTCACAATAATGAATATCATGGTTAAAATAGTTTGTTAGCACTACTTTTCAAAAATACACCATGTGTCACAACAGGTTCCAACAGGCTTGCGGCAGTGTGTTTCTTCCCACACTTACAGTCTCGGTACCCTTCATTATTGTTCCAGCAGTCATAGAAGAGGTTTGATGTACAAGTACAATGGACCCTCGACCAACGTTTGGCATCGTCTAACGTTAAATCCAAAACTAGCGATACATTTTAACGCAAAAATTTTGCCTCGACTAGCGCTAAAAAACTCGACCAACACCGATTCTTCTGTCTGAGACACGTCCACTTGTGGCCATTGGTTTACAAGCCAGCCAGCCACCGCGGTCCCATCCAAACATACAATCAAACATTTCATATTATCGCAGCGTTTTTAGTGATTGCACCTGCAAAAAAAAGTCACCATGGGCCCCAAGAAAGCTTCTAGTGCCATCCCTACAGCAAAAAGGGTGAGAATTACTATGGATATAGAAAGAAAATCATTGCTAAGTATGAAAGTTTGGGGTGTGTCTCCGAGCTGGCCAGGTTGTACACAAAACCCAATCAACCATCGCTATTATTGCGGCCAAGAAAACGGCAATCAAGGAAGCTGTTCTTGCCAAAGGTGCAACTATGTTTTCGAAACTGAGATCGCAAATGATAGAAAGATGTTGAGAGACTGTTATTGATGTGGGGTAAACGGAAAAACAGATACAGGAGATAGCATCTCTCAAGCGATCATATGTGAAAAGGCTAGGAAGTTGCATGAGGATTTAATTAGAAAAATGCCTGCAACTAGTGGTGATGTGAGTGAATTTAAGGTCAGCAAAGGTTGGTTTGAGAGATTTTAGAATCGTAGTGGGATACATAGTGTGATAAGGCATGGTGAGGCTGCCCGTTTGGACCAAAAAGCAGCTGAAAAATATGTACAGGAATTCAAGGAGTACATAGACAGTGAAGAATTGAAACCTGAACAAGTGTTTAATTGTGACCTGACAATGTTGTGAAACACTTTAGGAATGTCATAAAGGAACGGGAGGTACAGGCCTCTATGGACAGATATGTTGTGCGACAGAGGTCCAGTGACTCAAGCTGGGCCTTGGCATTAAAAGAAGAAGGGAAGTAACCCAGAAAAGGACTTTACACCTCAAGTCCTAATGGAAGGGGATTCCCTTCTAAACACTAACACCATCCACCCCTCTCCCCCTCCTCCATCCCATCAGTCATCACCAGATCTTCAATAAAGGTAAGTGTAAATTTTAAT
>NW_026469092.1:0-12395 GCF_026875155.1 Cherax quadricarinatus | reverse complement strand
CAAACGAACCTCAAGTTCAGAAAAAGGGTACTTTTTGACACCCTTTTTGCTACAAGAAAGCAACTTTTAATTAAATATGGCTGCGGTGCGCGGTAGTAAAATGTTTTTTTCTTGTTTTTTTTAATTTTTTTTTAATTTTTTTTTTTTAATTTTTTTTTTTAATATTTTTTTCCAATCGTGTGTTATTTAATTAAAATTTAATTAAAGCATTTGTCGGCTTTGGTAATTTATTTTTACACCCTTTTATGAACTGAAAACAAACTTGCGTTCCCTATACGATTACATATGACTACTTATTAAATATATAAAAAATATTACTGCATAACTTTTCCCCATTAAAAACTAGATTTTCGCACTTTTTCATTTACTCAAAAAAATTTTCTAATTTATATTTATGCCATCGACCTTTAAAAAAGAAAAAAAAGAAAGCAAAGCAAAAAACTAAATAATGCAAAAACATAGTCCAACAGCCGCTTCTTTATTGCCACTAATAATACAGCACAACAACAACAACAAGCAACAGAAAACTAGCCAGCCACCCCGCAGCAATGCTTAACGTTTATTAACAACCCCAAACATTTGAAAACTAGCAGCAACCCCAAGCAATTGTCTCGTTGTTTTAAAAAATTTAACATTCACGCTTTCGCTAATTGAGGAAAGTCAAAGTGATGCGACACATTTTCAAATCAAACAAAAAAACGTGAACATCTGCAAAACAAATGACCGCTTACAATACAAATACATATATATGCATGTGTGTTGTGTGCATGTGTGCGGGGGTTTTTGCTTTGTATCGGGGTGCGGTTAACGAATGGAGATTCGTTGTAAATAACTAATTATACTAAATATTTATTGTATTCATTTTAACAGAAATTATATATACACCTACATGTATATATATAAGTATAAGTATTTTGTGCAAACTATTGGTTTATTGTTGCATTGACCAATTTTCGTGAATATATTTTAATTAAAAAAAATTTTACTTAAGCGCAACGTGACAACGAAGGGCTGCGTGCGCCGCGCTGGTTTCATTGCACGAACAACAAGTATATACATAAAAAATGATGTATGTTTCTTTAATTAGCAGATATAAAAAGGTTGCAGAGCTCCCCTTTAAAGAGGTAAAAAATTTATAAGCTTAAAATTAGACTCAGCCTTACGGTGGAATGGGCACGGGGAAATCAATACAACACTTTAAGCTACCAAGGACTCATGTAGCGACCCTACCATAGTCGGGGCCAAGCCGGGTAACACAGGGGGCTGATACAGATCGTAACCTATGGTCATTTATAATGCGGTTGTTTGGGAAAACGAAGGTCCACGGCTTGGGTGGCCTTCAAATATCAAAGTTGGAGGTTTCGAAATATTAGAGCAATGATCAATCCCCCCCCGTGAAAAATTTCCCATCTCCTTGCCGCGCTCTATCAGCACACTGCAGGCTCAAAAGCACTTGTCCAACTGGCATAGCCTTGCGCAACGACATTTTGCAACAGGACAAGGAAACTCCAAACACCTATTTAGATTGCCCCAAAATTTTTTAAAGCAGGCCAAGGCTCTAAGACCCATTGTTTTTTTTTTGTAAATTGAGACCCCGATATAGTGGATTTAGTCATGGGGGAAAGTTCATGAAAAGTGAAAAATGTTCCTTGGTCCCATTCCGGGGGATTGGCCAAAAAGGGTCTTTTATATATGGCTAAAGAAAATATATGGTGGTCTTAGATAAAACCTTTGGCTAGTCAAAAGGCACCCTTTTGGAAGGGCGATTTTAAAGTGAAAAGGCGAAACATCCTTCCCAAGGGTTGTGGCTGGTTTTGGGGACACAAGAAAAAAAAAACTCTCCCAATGGAAGGAAGAAAATCGCCTTGTTGGAACTCGTTTTAAAAACCCTTTAACCCTTTCGCCCCAAAGTTGTTTAAGCAATTTTATAAGTTTGACATCGTTTTAAAAAGTCAAATACACAAAAAAAATTCTTTAAAAACACATCTTAAGATCAATCATGATCAGATTAAACGTTTTTTAAGCCAAGAAAAAAATGTAGCAAAATATTTAGATTGTTGGAAAAAAAACTCGAGAAAACAAAAATTGTTTTATATGTCCCTTACGGGACTAATGCTAAATTTGTCGGTACTAATTAAATTTTTTTTAATTTTTATCAGTTTGAACTTTGTCTCTAAAGGTAGTTTTAAAAACCAAGAAAAACATACTTTTATTATGTACATACATTTAATGTGTATTAAGTTTAAATCTAAAAGAGTGAGAAATTTTAGTTGAAATTAAAAACAAATCGGGTTTTTTTAAATTAAACAACTAAACACATTGCACTGTTTAAGGCGTACAGTTTTTAAAATTTCGGGGTTGTCAAAAGAAAAAAAAAAAAATTTGAAGCAAGTCATTTGGGGATAAGCGTACTGTAATTGTTTGAGATAAAAGAATAAATTTTTTTTGGAAAAGTTTACTTGTCAATTTCAATAAATGTTTGTTGTGTGAATTTTAAATTACAATAAAGGGTGTTTTTTTAGACACTAATTTTTAAAAGGAACAAAAAGCTTATACCCTTTAAAAGAAAAGCATGATTTTTGTTTTATTATAAGAATAAAGGGTTTGCTTTATGTTTTAGATCTGATTCGGAACAGCCGAATAATTCCAGCCCTGGGGTCAATTTTTTGACCCTTTTTCGCAAACGGGAAACCGATTTTGATGAAACTGCTCCAAAGCGTGGAAAAAGTAAGTCGCTGGCGAAGTTAAGGGGTCTGTATTTTGGTAAGCGCATGGAATCTTTTTATGACCCCCTAAATAGGAAGGATCTTCAACGGCGACTGTTTCATATGTTTTTGAACCGTTTGAAGGACGAAATCGCCAAATAAACAGCATTTTTAAGCAAAAGAAAGAGTTTTCATCAAGAAAAGCACCCTGTCAAAGTAAAAGAAAAAAGATGGTAAAATTCAGTCTGGACTACAATTGCTTTCGAATCCACCTTTCCCAACTGGCCCCTCCCCACTATTTCCTGTTTTGAGACCTCAAAAAAGACACCTGGGGGGACTTTTGTCGACTGAAGGTGATTGCCGAAAAATAGACCTATTTTTTAGGGAGAGAACAAATCGTAAAAGAAAAATTATATCGACAAGGGTGGGGAACTATATTCAATTTTTCGCCTTGAAAGGGACTCAATGTCACAAAAACAAAAAACGAAACATCACTTTTAGAATTTCGGCGGGGGAAAAACGATATAATAAAAAACCATTAATATTGAAAAAAAATTTGAGTTTTTTTATAAATTGGTTATATATTGGTTATAAATTGGTTTTTTTGGGCATATTTTGGTTAAAAATTGGTTATGTAGGGTATATTTTGGGTTATTATTGGTTATATTTTGGGTTAATACCTCATCTTGCAACAAAATTCGAGTAAAAGGAAAAAACATATAATAGAAGAACCACTAATTTTGAAACTACTTTAAATTTTGGTTATAAAAGGTTATATTTTGGTTATAAATTGGTTATGTATTGGTTATATATTGGTTTGTTTTGGGTTAAATATTGGTTATCATCCTCATTTTGCAAAAAAATTCGAGTCAAAGGAAAAGAACGTATAATAGAAAACCATAATATTGAAACTACTTTAAATTTGGGTTATAAAATGGTTATATATTGGGTTAAAATTTGGGTTTTCATCACTCATTTGAAAAAAAAAATCATTTTTCGTTAAAAATGGTTATTATTGGTTTATTTATTGACAAAGTTTTTTAAATTCTTTTTCGATGGTAGTTTTTTTGTTTTTTAGGTGACAATAGGAAAAAAAAAGGGGAAATTTTGCAAAAAAAATTTTTTTAACCAAAATATTGACAAAAAATGTTTTACTGTGGTAGGCCGGAGTTTTTAAATTGACCTTTTAAAGGGTATCAATAAGAAAAAGCTGTGAAAAAGTCAACTCCAAAAGGGGGTTTTGCCTCAAGAAAACCACAAAAAACACGCCTTGCATTTTATTTGTTTTTTTTTACATAAACAACCCGGGGACAAAACTCGCAAAATTTGCCAAAAAACACAGACGCTTAATCGTAATTTATACTAAATTTAAAACAGCTTATATTTCCCCCTTTAAAAATTTACATATGTTTTTGTTCTTTTTGTTTTTTAAAATAAATGTGTTTTCATTGCAATGCAAATTATTGACTTCGCACTATTTTTTATACCCCCTTACGAGTGGATGTATATGTGTATTTGATTACTTACTATGTTAATATTTTTTGCTTAAATTAAGTTTTGGGGGGGGGGTTGGGGTGAATTTTCGAAAATGTCAAAAAGCGCAAGCAAAACGCTTACTAAAACGCTTTTAAAGAAAAAATGAAAAATCAAGCCATATTTTTAATATGATTATGATATATACATATGACAAATTTGGCCAAAACGGGGAAACGACAAAGCTGATTATGCTTCATTTTTTATAACTTATACATACATATAACATACATGTTTTTAAAAAACATATATATAATACGGGGAAAAATTTTTTGTTGATCGTGGGAGATTTAAAAAATGCTAAACACGCTAAAAGTTGTGGGAACCAAAAAAAATTTAACGTCAAAAATGAGGCGAAAATTTAAAAAAATTGCAGACACAAGTAATCGTACGATTCGAAATTTTTTGGTACAACCTGTTATGAAAACTTCACTCAAATTGTTATACATATAACAAGAGAAAAGCAGTGGAACCCCGCGACAAAAGCAAAAAAGTGAATGAAACAGAGAGCAAAGAAATATGATTTTTTGTGCTGAAAGGTCTAGAAGGTCTTGAGATTTTTTGAAGAATATTTCGGGTGAAGAAAAAATCTGCAAAACGCGCATACTTTCCTAATTCACACATTTTGGGTTTTCACACGATTTTTCTCAGTCACTGGTTTTGAGCACGACCATGGATTTGTAGAGCGCAGGCAAAATTTGGTTAAAAATTTAATCATGTTTTTTTTAAAAAAGTAAACCAAGCCTGAAATATTTTCTTTGTTTTTTAGTTTCTGGGTTTCTAAAATGATTTTTTTTTAAAAACATGAGCTCACAAAACACCGCCATGTGGGATAGAAAAAGCAGATCTTAGAAATTCATGAAAGGGCTTTTTTTTCGAACCTAAACATAATGGGGGAAATCTCCCCTTCTGCCACTGAATCTCTCAGGACCTATTTTTGGCATTCTTAAAATAACCTTTCCTACATCTAAAGGCTTTCACTAAACGCAACCGTACCGTCTAGTTGCCTACGCCCCCAACGCAGATTAAGCCCTATACGGACCGGATTAGGATTCATTCTTAGGAGCTCAATTTTGCAATTTTTAACTAAGCTTTGGGGAAAAGGGGGGAAACTTGTCGATTTCCATTCTTTTTGCGAGTAGCCAGAAATAACTCTTTTTTACATTGGCTAAAAGACTCCGGTGTGGGTCCGCTCCGCCCCCTTTTGGGTAGCCAAAAACTTTAAATTTAAAGGGGGTGAATGAGAAGGCGAAAAATTCCTTAAAAGAAGAAAAAAAAAAACCCCTTTAAATAAAAGGGGGATCCAAACACCCTCGAATGGAGACCCCCTTTTGTGACGATCACTGCAACGTTTTCTCCGAAGACCACATTCTACAAGTCCACATTCTCAGTCCTGCTACGTATATGGTTAAGTGGCATGGAAATTGAGAGTCGTGATTGACACTGGCCCAAAAGGTTTTTTACTGTAGAACTACATTTTTCTCAGAGTATTGGGTGCGAAACTGATTTCCCCGGTGTTTGTCAATAGATGGCTCCAACAGTCAGTGGTCACGATTTTTTATATCCAAAACTGATAAACCTTAAACCCAAATTTTGGGAAAAAAAACTGCGTTTTTACAATTTGGGACTTGTTTATCTGTTAATGTTTAAGTTTTATGAAAATGCCCAATTTTTTGGCAAATAATCGCCATGCCGGGACGGGGGTGTCTCATCAAAGAAATCGGTGGCCGAAACCATCGTAAAATCCAAAGTTTTTAAAAGTCGGCGCTCATTGAAACAACGTGCGGTAATTGTTTTCGTCGCTTTTAAAAACGGCAATTTGATATTAACGACCGTCTGTGTGAAGGGGGCCAAAACCCTTTGGAAAATGGTGAACCGCAGACGTTGCTCTATGAGGCTCCGTGTCAAGCTCAACAAGAGCTTTTTTAGCAGTGAAAGTTCCCCCCCCAAAGCCTTTTAAAAGTGACACATGTGCTGGGAAGATTCAGAAACAGAATTTGGGGTTTCCCTTATGCCCTCAATGTCGGGGCAGAAAAATGATTCGGTGAAGAAAACGCTCAATCTCACGTTCCCAAAACCCAATAAACTTATTTGGGAAAACGCTTAAAGGGGAAGTCCGACCCCCCCCGCTATCTTCTCAATCTGCCCTTTGCGGTTTTTATTTGTTCCCGGAAAAGGGATAAAGTCTGGTTCGGAAGCAGTAAATTAAAAAAATTTTGCTTTTTTCATTAAAAAAAAAAAAGACGAGAACTTATTGCCACCCTAGTAACGGGAAAACTCTGACAATTTCAAAAAGCTTTTCAATGTTGAACCCGTGTTTTATAAAAAACATCCAAAAAAAAAATTTTTTAAACCCCAAAAGTTAAAACCCTTTTTTAAATTTGTTTTTCGAACTTTTAAATTTCGTTTTAAAAGCGAAATCTTTTTTGACACTCAATCAAAATTCGTTTTCCCAAAGTGCCTCCGGGGCCAATTTTCAAACGTTTGCCCATCACCCAATGCTTTATTTAAATTCAACGCATTTACCGTCCGAGCAACAAGCGTCGTGTCGTCATTCGAGGCCAGTTTGTCCGCGGCCACGTAATTACAAAATCCTCCCCCGCTGCACGCCCCCTAACCCAAAGTGCCGCACCGTGCTTGTTTTTTGTTGTCCACATGTATATGCATGTAGTAATCTCCACTTGGTTGGCTGCAATGGGTGATACACACCCCTGCCCCCGCCCTTACGATACGCGTACCCGTGAAGGGGTTTCGGGCATCTGAGGCGAAGCGAATGCGGCGAAAAGCGAAATCAGGCATAAATTAATTAAATGCATAAGGCGCGAATGCCCAAAGGGCAGATGGACGATAGAAGGGTTGGCTCGAGTATTTTTGGGCTGACTGCTAGCCGGGGGGGGGGCGGACGCAGCAGTGGACGCGGCAAAGACCACTGGCGTATGACTGGACAAATTGAGGGCATTGTTTGCGGGAAAAAGTTTGTGCGCGTAGGCAGTTTGTGCGCGGGAAATTTGGGCGGGGCGATTGTGAACCGGGACGCCAAATGGGGCTTTTAAGGGGAATTGAGGGTTGGTGTTGTTGGGGGGGCAAACGCGAAGGAAGGCAATGCATGTTGAGTCGGCTGGCTGTGGAATTGTGGCCCCTGTTTCCATCGCTTTTTGGGGGTACCGCCGGTGCGATACAAAATGTTGCGAAGTAAAAAACATACATACTAGTACTAACAAAAAGGGTCAGTTGAAGATTTCCCCGGGCCTGACAATAGATCGCTACAAACAAAATTCCTTACCTTGCTTTCGTAAAAATCATCCCTGCAGTCACCTGCTGTGCAAACTGCGTCCTGGGAGCGTCAAGATCTCCCCTCAACACGCCGAGACAAAAAAATACCCACAGATCGGGGACGCAAAAAACTTAAATATGCACTGACTGCCTTCACATGGGCCTTTAAATGCTTCACCGACTCCCTCTCGTAAAGGGTTCCGTACTTCGAGTCCCACCACCCTTTTCTAAAGTCGAGTTTTGAGTTGCCCGCGAAAAAGGAGTACCCTGGGAGCCGTTGGGATCGGGGGGGTTTTTAAAATACTTTAAAATTCGATCCCGAATCCAAAGCTGTCCCCAACTGCCGATCCCCGCATGACGTAGACCTCGGGTATGCCTGCCCCTAACAATCTGAACCCACCCCTAAAGTCCACTCCGAAAAACGCACGTTTCCCCCGGGTCTACGGTTGAAAGCTCGATGAAACTTATCGAATTTTTAAACCGGGGTTGGGGGACAGGGACCGTTACAACGACCTGCGTGGATATCCGTGGGGACTGCACATGATGCCCGCTCCAAAGCATCAAAAAAACGAACATCAGCTAGTAAGTTCTGGAGTTTTGGGTTTGCAAAGGAAAAATTTTTATGATCTTGAAAAATGAAGCACCACAAACTTTGTCTAGGGTATCAAATCGCTATCGATGCGAGTGTAAGGGCGGTTGCATAGCCCAACGGAACGTAATAAATTACTTCCTCTGGTTGGCGGTCCCCAAAGGGGTTAGCCGGGGTGAATGCTAATGAGCTCACCCCCTCTGCAGTATTTACTAAAATGGTTGGATCTGAACCCCTTAGCGCTGTGACTCCCAAACCATAAAGGGGCGCTCCGGGAGAAAGAAGGAAATGCAAGAGAAGTATTGTATTCGGGGTTATAACCTCAGAGGGTTTTATATGTAAAAACCTGCTAGGGACAAGTTCAGGTACTTTTTGAAATTACACTGACCCCTCAAGCTGAGGGAAGCACTTTTTAAAAAACATGGACTTAGCTTTTTGGTGCAAAAATTGCCACTCTGGACAGGGAGCCTGAAAAATTTAGAACACCTATAATGTACATGCATCTAAGAGCAATAACCCATTGGAACAGGTCCCGGGGCTTTTCCCCGTTTCGAAAAAGGGAAACCCCCGCCCTCACTGCACCTAGCAGTTATTGGGTTGTTTAGTAGCCTAGCATTAAAACTTTGTGATTTTGGAGGGCTTTAATTTACCTAAGGTCCCGGGGGAATCTTGTCTCCATCCTATCTAATCTTAAGGGTGGGCCGGGGACTTTTAAATTTCCCCCTGCTTTGAAAAACAACATAAGTACATACTTAGTAATTGTATGAAATGTATGTTTTAACACTTTAAATTCTTTTGAAAGGGTCGTCAGCTTTTTAATCGCTTTTTTTTTTTGTTGCCATCGTTTTTGGGTTGTTTGTGTTCGCGTACAATTGTACCGCATTGTATGCGCTTTTAAAACAAAAGGTTTCTCCCACAGCCACTGACACCACGTTCGGCTTTGCCGGACCCACCCCTCCCCATTGGCCGCTTTTTGTGTCGTTTTTTTAATTTTTTTGATAAAACAAAATTTTTTAAATATTTAAAAAAAGCCCCGCAATTGTTTTTCCAGCCCTAGAACTTTTTCCCAGATAAATAAAATTTTTTTTGGGCTTATTGCGCAAGTGACACACACCCCTTTTCAAAATTTTATATTTGCCAAACAAAAACGAAAATTTTTTAATATATTGATTGCAATGTACAAATGTATGTATGTTTACTTTGGCGGGGTGTGTAGCTGCCGCAAAGGGTTTCTTTTGCCCCCCCGTTTGCGTTTTGTAGCTGCGTTCCAACCCTTTTTTTTTTAGATCGCCACGTACGCTCTTTGACGCTGGTCTTTTTTATTGTACGTGTTGCAAATTTACACACAAATCACGCGGGCGAAAAATAAAAACATAAAAACCACAGTTTATCGACTTTTAAAAATAAATTTTTTTTTATACTTTTTTGCAGGGATTCGAATATTTGTGTTTTTTAGTTAATTATTAGGGTTTGGTTTTTTTAGTTTTCTTAAAAATTAATTATTTTTCGAGACAGGGCCTCATAACTCTGAAGTGGGGCAAGGGTTCCTTTCGCAAATAAATTTTAAAAAAAAATGAGCTACTTAAATATAAATAAATTGCAAGGCTAATGGGCATTGTGTCGACGCAGACTGTGGGGCCCTTTAAAAGAAAAAATTTCGCCCTTTTCAAATGCCCAATTTGTTTCCCTTATTTAAAAATATATAATATAATACATTAAAATCATATATTTTTTGAAACTAGTTATGAAAAATTTTTAAAAAATTTATAAAAATTAAAGAATATTTATGTAATTGTATAAAATTTTTACAAATAAAAAAAATTTAATTTCAGCTCGAATAACCCCACAAATATTTGAAGT
Organism: Cherax quadricarinatus; assembly: GCF_026875155.1. Classification (NCBI taxonomy): domain Eukaryota; kingdom Metazoa; phylum Arthropoda; class Malacostraca; order Decapoda; family Parastacidae; genus Cherax; species Cherax quadricarinatus. The sequence continues at coordinate 2,435 of NW_026469092.1, read as the reverse complement.
TTCCATACCAAATTTGTTTTTGTCGTTCAATTTGTTTGGCAGCTATTTTGTAGTGAACGATTTGGAAATTTTCAGATTTATAGTGTTCTTTTTAGAAAAAAATGCATGACAAATTTCAGCAAAATTCCCCAATAAAAAAAAAAATTTTCTTACAAAACTTAAATTTTTATCGTTTTTTGGGGGATGGGGCCCAATGCTACAGTCACCCCATCTCAAAATTTTTTCAAAATTATAGTTTCTTTGAGAAAATAATCCGAACAAATTTCAGCAAAAAAACTCAACAAATAAAAAAGTTTTTTTATACAAAACTTAATTTTTTTCGTTCGTTTGTATGGCACTTTAAGTAAAGGACTCGATCGGGAAAATTTCTTTAATATTATAGTTTCTTAAAAAAAAAAACCATAAAAAATTTTAGAAAATAATCAAAAAAAAAAAAGTTTTCTATACAAGAACTTTAAATTTTTATCGTTCAGTTTGTAAAGGGGCTAATGCTAAATTGACCCATCAAAAATTTCTTCAAATATTTTAGCTTTGCTACAAGTATTTTATTTTTGGTCAAATTTCAAGTTTTAAAAAAACTCTTGAAGTAAAAAAGTTTTTCATACAAGAACTTATTTTATCGTTCAGTTTGTATGGCCGCTACAATGAAATGGTCCCATCTGAAAAATTTTTGCAGAATTTTGCTTGTTATAAAAATTTTTTTAGCAAATTTTAGAAAATTGACTCAACAAGTTAACAAGTTTTTTCCCTTTAAAAAACTTACTTTTAATCGTTCGTTTATTGGCCTTTGCTATAGTGACTGATCTGAAAAATTTCTTAAAATTATAGCGTTACTTAAAAGTAATTTGTGCAAAATTTTTGTGAAGTTACCCATCAAATAAAAAATTTTTTCTAACAAAAACTCGTTTGGGCTTGTTCGTTTGTAGGGCACTATATGCTAAAGTGGTGCGATATGGGCGTTTGGGACAAAGAGCAGTTTTTTGATGAAAAAAACGTATGCAAATTTTAAAAATGATCACACAAAAACTAACGACAAGTTCTTTATATAAGACAGGCGGAAGGTAAAAATTTTTCCTGCAATAAATGTGGCGGGGCCCCAACAATCTGCAGTATCAGTTTGCTCCTGGCCTGAATCGAAGCTATGGGGAAAATAGACCTTAGAATTTACATATTCCCACAGAAAACAGTTTAAGGTTTGAATATCAACGATCTTGGTGGCCACTCGCCCGGGCCCCAAAACAAAAAGTTACTGCTCAGCGAATTTCTCCAAAAAATCCATTTTTTAATGCGAGAGTGGGAATGGCGCCCTCTTTTTGTAAACAAATGTCCCGACACACGAGTTTCAATTTCAGCATAAAGTAGTCGGTTATCAGGCGCGATAACGGGTCGCTATTGAGGGTTACGTTCTCACCAACATTATTTTGAGAAATATGGCCCGTTGATTTAAAGCCCCCCCAAACCCCACCAAACTGTAGGTTTTTTATCTTGAATTCTTCAGGGTTTCTTTTGCCCAAATTTTCCAATTTTTTTTTTTTAAACCCTTGAGCCCCAAAATTTTGGGCCCCTTTCCCCGAACAAAATTTGCCTCGAAAACGTCGGATCTTTTGGAAATTTTTAAGACCCTTTGGGCCAAAGCTATTTAGCCGCTTGGGAAGGTCGAGTGGCTTCAGTTCTTGACAAACTGTATCTTTGGGATTTTATTTTAAAATCATGATGTAAGTTACCAAATCGTTTCCATAAATCATCCTAGTTCTGCAAACGGCGCGAATCGACTCTTTTACGGTCTCATAATTTCGTAATAAAGTTGAACTTTTTCAGGGGAAATCTTTCCCCTGATGAAATGGAAAAAATACTGAAAACCCAAAACATGAAAGCTTTACACAACTCACATTGAACTGTCAAAAAAAAAGGGTATTAAAAAAGTATCTTACTTTTATTACCCTTTATAGAATTTTGTGCATTCTTTGCTTTATGCGCCATATAAAACTCTTAATATATTCAAAAAGTCTTCAATTTTTTTTCAATAATTGTCCCAAAAAGGTTTCACCCAATTTTGCCATATTGTTGGGATAATTAAATAATTTTATTTCACCAAATAATTTCATTTTCCTTGGGGGGAAAAATGAGTCCCTAGATAGTTAGTATGTCATATAACAACGGTAAATATATTACTATAAAAAACATTTCTAAATCCAAAAGCCCCCAGTTCTACATAAGCCAGCTACAAATACAAATTACAACCCTTTGGCTCGAATTGTTAAAATATATCACGTGGGCACAAATATTTTTACACCAATAATTAATGAAAGCATTTTTAATTTAAATAACTCGCCAAAGTATGCAAAGAAAAGAAGACATTACTTTTGGGGTATTTATACTTTACATTATATATGAAATGTGTTTTGTAATGTCCCAAGCATAATTAAGTTTGGGAG
>NW_026469091.1:0-12809 GCF_026875155.1 Cherax quadricarinatus | reverse complement strand
CTGGTTAAATTAAACAGCGAAATCATAAATACAGAAAAATTGTCGTAAATATTGCAAAAAAAAAATATTACATAATACAGAGTTTACAAATTAGGCTAATTTTAGAACAGAAAAATATTCGTTTTCTTCTATTTTATTGACGATGTGTGTGTGTGTGTGTGTGTGTGTGTTGTGGTATGTGCGTGTGTGTGTGTGTGGGTGTGTGTGTATTGTGTGTGTGTGTGGTGTACTCACCTAGTTGTACTCACCTAGTTGAGGTTGCGGGGGTCGAGTCCGAGCTCCTGGCCCCGCCTCTTCACTGATCGCTACTAGGTCACTCCTCCCCTGAGCCGTGAGCTTTATCATACCTCTGCTTAAAGCTATGAATTGGATCCTGCCTCCACTACATCGCTTCCCAAACTATTCCACTTACTGACTACTCTGTGGCTGAAGAAATACTTCCTAGCATCCCTGTGATTCATCTGTGTCTTCAGCTTCCAACTGTGTCCCCTTGTTACTGTGTCCAATCTCTGGAACATCCTGTCTTTGTCCACCTTGTCAATTCCTCTCAGTATTTTGTATGTCGTTATCATGTCCCCCCTATCTCTCCTGTCCTCCAGTGTCGTCAGGTTGATTTCCCTTAACCTCTCCTCGTAGGACATACCTCTTAGCTCTGGGACTAGTCTTGTTGCAAAACCTTTGCACTTTCTCTAGTTTCTTCACGTGCTTGGCTAGGTGTGGGTTCCAAACTGGTGCCGCATACTCCAATATGGGCCTAACGTACACGGTGTACAGGGTCCTGAATGATTCTCTTATTAAGATGTCGGAATGCTGTTCTGAGGTTTGCTAGGCGCCCATATGCTGCAGCAGTTATTTGGTTGATGTGCGCTTCAGGAGATGTGCCTGGTGTTATACTCACCCCAAGATCTTTTTCCTTGAGTGAGGTTTGTAGTCTCTGACCCCCTAGGCTTGTACTTCCGTCTGCGGCCTTCTTTGCCCTTCCCCAATCTTCATGACTTTGCACTTGGTGGGATTGAACTCCAGGAGCCAATTGCTGGACCAGGTCTGCAGCCTGTCCAGATCCTTTGTAGTTCTGCCTGGTCTTCGATCGAGTGAATTCTTCTCATCAACTTCACGTCATCTGCAAACAGGGGCACCTCAGAGTCTATTCCTTCCGTCATGTCGTTCACAAATACCAGAAACAGCACTGGTCCTAGGACTGACCCCTGCGGGACCCCGCTGGTCCAGGTGCCCACTCTGACAAACCCCGCCACGTACCATGACTCACTGCTGTCTTCCTGACAAGTTTTCCCTGATCCATTGTAGTGCCTTCCCTGTTATCCCTGCTTGGTCCTCCAGTTTTTGCACCAATCTCTTGTGTGGAACTGTGTCAAACGCCTTCTTGCAGTCCAAGAAAATGCAATCCACCCACCCCTCTCTCTCTTGTCTTACTGCTGTCACCATGTCATAGAACTCCAGTAGGTTTGTGACACAGGATTTCCCGTCCCCGAAACCATGTTGGCTGCTGTTGATGAGATCATTCCTTTCTAGGTGTTCCACCACTCTTCTCCTGATAATCTTCTCCATGATTTTGCATACTATACATGTCAGTGACACTGGTCTGTAGTTTAATGCTTCATGTCTGTCTCCTTTTTTAAAGATTGGGACTACATTTGCTGTCTTCCATGCCTCAGGCAATCTCCCTGTTTCGATAGATGTATTGAATATTGTTGTTAGGGGTACACATAGCGCCTCTGCTCCCTCTCTCAATAACCCATGGGGAGATGTTATCTGGCCCCAATGCCTTTGAGGTATCTAGCTCACTCAGAAGCCTCTTCACTTTTTCCTCGGTTTTGTGCACTGTTTCCCCATTTGGGTGGTGTCCCCCAAATCTCCGTTTTTCGGGAAAGTCCCTTCTGCCCTCCTCTTGAACACTTTTTTGGTGTTAAACACACTTGTGTGTGTGTATGTGCGTGTGTGTGTGTGTGTTTTGTGTGTCGTGGGGGTGTGTGTGTGGGGGTGGGTTTTGTGTGTGTGGTATCACCTTTTGTACTAAACCCTTTGGGGTTCGGGGAAGCGAGTCATAGCTCCTGGCCCCCCTCTTCCCTGATTGCTACGGGTCCTTCTCTCCCTGCCCCATGATTTTAAAACCCTACCTTGCCTTAAAACTATGGGTTTCCCCCGCCTCCACAAACTTCATTTTCTGGGGCTATTCCCCCGGGGGGAATTTTGATGTAGTGGAGAATGGCCCAAATACACAGTTCAAGAAGAGGTAGATAAAGCGACGGAAAGCTGTGTGTGTGTGTGTGTGTGTACGCCCGCCCGTAGAGTCGTTGGTTTTGGGACCAAGGGGTTTAAGAGAGTGGGTGTACAAATACGTAATCCAATACTGCCCTTTAAAGTTATCTTTTTACAGCGCGTGTTATTACTGGGTTTTACGCGTTTTTTCCCCTTTTTCCGGGAAACCCCCAAAAAATCAATAAAACAGAAAAAAAACCAAACTGAGAATTTTAAAAATTTTGGGTTTTTCTTTATATCCCAAGTTTTTTAAAAAAAATTAAAAATTCATTTCTAAATGTGTTTTGTTTTTACCGAAAAAGCGATGAAAATATATTTTCCCCTCTTTTCAAAATTTAAAAGCTTTAGAAAAATTATATACCCCATGGAGTGTAAAATTAAAGGGAAAATTTAAGGGGTATCCCCCTTTTAAAAATTCTTTTTTTGGTATTAGAGTATTGTTGACTGGGGGGAACGGGGGGACGGGCACCCCTCAGGGGCCCCTCGTGTAGTAACATCTTTTAAAACCCCTTTTAAACCCAAAAAGCCCGTGAACTGTCTTTTACAGAAAAAGCGATGAAAAAAGAAAGTTCTTGTTTCCATAAGCAAAACTTTGGATTATTATAGCAAATCCGTCTGATCTGATTTGGGAAAAAATTTACATAAAAAGATTTCTCAGCACGTCGAAAATTTTTTTTCAAATGTTTGGGATTTTTGATTTTTTTTCTGCCTGTTTAGTTTTGGGGCTGCCCCTTTGGTTACATTTACAGATTTCTGTTTTACGAAACCCCACAGACTTCCCTTTTGAAGAAACAGAAAACCAGTCTGGCGAAATAAGACAGATTTACGGGGTTGTGATGAAGGTTCCCAAAGGGCGCTAGGAAATAGGGTCTTTCTTTTATACCATACATACATAAACATACATTTTACACCACAACACCAAAACACACACACAACACTCACACACACCCCACACCCACACCCACACACCCCACACAACAAACACACAAACCCCACAACCCCCCCCCAAAACCCCAACAAGATTTTTGGGAGGGAGGGGGTTAAGGGGAAAAAAACCCGACACACTGGAGGAAAAGGAGAGATAAGGGGGGGCATGATTAAAGACATACAAAAACTGAGAGGAATTGACAAGGGGACAAAAACAGGTTTTTCCAGAGATTTGGCCCCCAAATAAAAAGGGGGGGACAGTTTGGAAACTGAAGACAAGAAAGAATAAAGGGGTGTTAGGAATTTTTCTTAGCCCCCAGAGAAATCAGTAATGGAATAGTTTTTGGGGAAACGAGGGATGGGGGCCCGGGGGCCCTACATAGCTTTAAAAAGAAAGGGATGATAAAGCTCACGGGTCAGGGAGAGTGACCTATTTGCGATCAGTGAAAAAGGGGGGGGCCGGGCCGGAATCGACCCCCCCCAAAAAATAAAAAAGGTGGTTTCAACAAAGGGGAGTGAGTACACCCCCCACACATAAAACACCCACCCCAAAACCTAAACACACACAACACACACCCCAACACAAAAACACCCCACCCAAAAAACACACACAAAAAACACCCCCCACAAACAAAAAAACAAAAAACCCCCAAAACCACAAAACCCCACAAAACAAACCCCACCCCAACCCCCACACACACGCACACACACACCAAAAGCAAAAAACACCCCATAAAAAAATAATAGCAAAAAAATAATACCCCTACCCCACAATACCCCATGCAAACAACACCACATAACCAAAAATACCACCAAAACAATTTTTACTTTCACCCCAACAAACCCCATAACACACAATACCAACCCCACAATAAACCCCATAACACAAACACCACATAACACACAAAAACCCCCAAACCCAAAAAACCACAAAACACACAAAACCCCCAAAACATAAAAAAACACCAATAAAAAATACCCACACAATACCACATAACCACAACACCCAAAAAAAATTTTTTTTCCCCAAAACTTTAAAAAAAAACCTAACCACCTTTAAACCAAAAAATTTTTAAAAAAAATTTTAAAACAATTCCCCCAAAAATAAATTTTTAAACAACAAACTTTAAAAAAATTTTCTCAAAATTAAACCAAAATTTTAAAACACAATTTAAACGGGGGGCCCTTTAAAAAACAAATTTAAACATTTTTAAATTTTAAAGGAAATTTAAATCCTTGAGGCCCTTTTTAAAAAAAAAAGGAATTAAAAAATAAATTTTAAAAAACCCGGGGGGGCCCAAAAAGTTTAATGGTTTTAAGGGTTAAACTTTTCAAAAATTTTAAATTTTTTTGGGACTGCGTGGAAAGTCCGCAGCTTAAATTTCTGGATTAAATATTGAAATCTGAATTGGGAAACCCTTTGGGTTTGGGGACTTTAAAGTAGGGAGTGTTTTTTTCCCGGGAGGAATTTATTCTACCGATTCAACTCAGATTTTAAAAAGAGGGGTTTAACCCCCGGGTTCGTCATTCTTTTAAAACGAGGGGTTTTAAAATATTGTGTTATTCTTTTAAAAAGGGTTTTTTAAAAATGACTGTGTTAACGTTAAAACGTGGGTTTAGCCTGGTTTTGTTTAAATGATAAAAAGGGGGTTTTAATGTTTGCTGTTTTAATGTTAAAAAAGAGGGGTTTATTTTTGGTTGTTACTAATTTTAAAAAGAGAGGGTTTTTAAAAATGGCTGTGATAATGTTAACAAGAAGGGGTTTAAAAAAAGGGTTTTTACATTTAAAACGAGATTTTATTTTTATTATTTTATTATTATTATTATTATTAAAATTTTTATTTTTTATTTTTTTTTTGTTTTGTTTTGTTGTTGTTGTTTGTTGTTTTGTTGATGTTGTTGTTTTTGTTGTTTTTTTTTTTTTTTATTATTATTATTATTATTATTTTTAAATTTTTATATTATTAATTTTTTATTTTTTTTTTATTATTATTAAAAATATTATTTTTTTTTCTTTTATAATTTTTATTATTAAATTTTTTATTTTATTATTATTATTATTTTTATTATTAAATTTTTATTAAATTATTATTTAAATTTTGTTGTTGTTTTTGTTTTTTATTATTTTTATTTGATTAATTTATTTATTAATATTATTATTTTATTTCCTTTTAGCGCAAAAACCCCCACGGGGTCACACAAAACCTGTGAGATAAGATTTAATAGGTTTTATCGAAAAGAGGGATTTAGGGACCAGACAAAAGTACATTCCCAAAGTTTCCCATCTCTCTGTTTTCTGTCCCCTCCCTCTTTTCCTTCTCTCTCTCTCTCCTCTCTCTCTCTCCTCTCTCTCTCTTCTCTCTCCCCTCTCTCTCTCTCCTCTTTCCTCTCTCCCCTCCCCTCTCTCCTCTCCCCTCTCTCTCTCTCTCTCCTCTCTCTCTCTCCCTCTGTTCTTTAAATTTTAAATTTCATTTCTTTAAAAAAAAAAAATAAAAACTGGTCCAAAAAAATCTTTTAAAAACTCCCTTTTTTAAATTTGCCCAAATACGACGTAATTTGAAAAGTTTAAATTTTGAAAAAAGAGAGTTAACTCCTGAATTTCCCGGGTTTCCAGAACATTTAAAAAGGGAAATGGAAAGGGGGATTCAAATGTTAAGTTTATTTTCAAGTTATAAAATGGTGTGAAGAAAAGAGTGGGAAGAGAAAGAAAGGGGAGAAAAGGAGTTTAAAAGGGGGAAAAGGGGAAAGAGGAAAGGGAATGGCAAAGGGTGAGGAAGGAGGGAGAAAAGTCATGGGAGTTGATGTGGATGGTAATGGAATGAGGGAGGTAGAGAGAGGGTCGACGTGTCAAACCAAGAGGAATGAACAGGGGGGAAGTACGCTAGTGGAAAGATAAATCTGAGAGAGAGAGAGATAAAGAAAGAGAAAGAGAAAGAGTGGAGAGAAAGAGAGAGAGAGAGAGAGAGAAGAGGAGAGAGAGGAGAGAGAGAGAGATGAGAGAGAGAGAGAGAGAGAGAGAGAGAGAAGAGAGAGAGAGAGAGAGAGAGAGAGAGAGAGAGAGAGAGATTAAGGATAAACTGAGACAAGGTAATCGCAAGCAGATGTCAACAGAATCTACCTGTGGCAATAGATAATTGATGCTGAGTGGTGACAAATGCACCACTCAGTGGCATGGTGACAAATAGCACCACTCAATGACGTGGTGACAAATAGCACCACTCAGTGACGTGGTGACAAATAGCACCACTCAGTGCTGGTGACAAATAGCACCACTCAATGACGTGGTGACAAATAGCACCACTCAATGACGTGGTGACAAATAGCACCACTCAGTGACGTGGTGACAAATAGCACCACTCAATGACGTGGTGACAAATAGCACCACTCAGTGAGAACTCCAGAGAAGACATGTTACACAAACACTGAACAAAAAATAAAACACTTAATGTCCAGATGACTTGTCAATAGAGGAAACACAATAAGGAAATGACGCAAAGACAGAAAAATGACATTGGAAGAACTTTCAAACAGAAAACATATTTCACGTGTATGACAATAATTCACGTCATTAGTTTTCTTCGTTTAGATATTGTTCAGTGTTAATGTCTCGATCAAGGCTGCGGCGATATCAGAGTTGGGGAAGGTAGAGAGATCATATACTGCCTCATTGAACACTATGCATTGAAATTACGGGATCCCTCAGACTACTTGAATTATTCTCTGGATAAAGAAGAGATGTATTATATAAATCTCCCCAACCCGCAGTATTTTGAGTGTTGATTCTAAATTTATCACTACAATAACAAATCGCATGAAGTGAGAGATATTGGAGGAAGTGCAAATTAGACCAGTGGGAAAGGGAGCGTCGTGGGCACAATAAGAGAGCACTGTATCAACAACACTTCGAATTTTTACTAGACAGTTATGGAAAAAAAAGATTATCAGAACAAGTTCAGAAGCTTTCAAGAGGAACCGGATCGACACTTCCACCAAGTACCAGGTCATCCAGGCTGTGGTGACTGTGTGTGCCCAGCGGGACTTCCAACAGCAAAAGCCTGATGAACTGGCAAAAACATTCAGTAAAAACCGGGCACCGAGAGATCTGATAGTAATTAAAGAAACTATTGAAACCAGACACGGGTATATCATTGGTAAACATTCCGTTCCTTGTACCCTCAACACACACCACACTCAGTAATGACAAAGGCCTTGATTAACAGTCACAAACTCTTTCCATAAATTGCATTCTCGGGTGAGAAGTATGAGGGGTGTTAGGTGATAATGTCCTCGGAAATGAGAGCATGTAGATTAACCCTCTCCAAGGTGAGTGTTTAGAGTTTCGCTCGCAACCGAAAAACCCAGGTTCGAAAATGAAAAGCGTTTGGGGAAGTATGGGCAAATCTCCTTATCTCTACCTGCTGCCCATGTTAAACATACCAGTAAATACTTACTCACGAAACAGGTAAGTATTTTTGAGGGGCTATCTGGGAAAGAGGATATTAAGCCATACTATTTGGACTTTCTTGTATTTACTGGGTATTAGCCCACTTCAGGGTTATTAGTCGTGTTGTTAAGTTGGTATCATCTTAACCGTTGACACAGCAACTCAGGTGATAAACGTTGTTATCTCCTGTGTTGGCTGTTCACCTCACTGTTCCTGATGCTGTCTCTGTTCCTCACCTAGCAGATGCTAGTTGTCTCTCACTAAACCTGATGCTAGCTGTTCCTCACCTAGCCTGATGCTAGCTATTATCCTCAACTTAATCCTGATGCTAGCTGTCTCCTCAGCTAGCTGAGCTTGCTGTCTCCTCACCTAACTGATGCTAGCTGTCTCCTCAGCTAGCTGATGTAGCTGTCTCCTCACCTTTGCCTGATGCTAGCTCTCTCTCACTAAACCTGATGATATTGTTCTCCCTCACCTAACCTGATGCTATGCGGTCTCCTCACCTAGCCTGATGCTAGCTGTTCCTCACGCGTGTGTTGCGGCTATCTCTTATAAATTCGGATGCTTGGCTGTCTCCTCACTTAGCGCCTATCTTCTGAATTTCTTCCTCTTTTATCTTTCACCAGTGACTTTTCTATCATGGGGACGGACCGAATACGTTCGTATAAGTCTGTAATTGTGGGTTAACCATGAAACTTGATTCAAGCGCCGGAACTGTGGTATACATTGTGACTTTTACAGCCATGGTATGTTGGTTACTTGTGACTTTTTCCTGCCATGGTATGTTGGTAACTTGTGACTTTTCCCAGCCAGGTACAAGTGGAGTTAATTGGGACTTTTCCCAGCAGGTACTGTGGGTTACTTCGGGAATTGTTCCTGATATTATTTAGTCAGGATACGTCAAGCTATCTGTGATTAAAAAAGGGGAGTCTCCACCGTGGTGATCATATTCCGTGATACAGAGCTTACAAAAGGATAAATTTACGACAGCACCCTCTGTGATTTGCCTGCTTCAAAAGCAGGGCCACAGTACGATTTCCCCGATGCATCTTCTCCCTGTGTGCGAAGCCAAGTTTAATATTGATCCCAGCGGAGAGGGGATCAACAGAGGCTATATATCAGATAAGCCAGAATGTGAACAGTGCTTAACACCTTATCGACAAGGTATAGTCTGCGCCAGAGAGCAAAATCGCTTAGTTTATGGTGGCTTCTTGGCGACGGTGCCAAGCCCAGCCGAAGACAGTTCTGGTTTTTGTGCAGTAGTTCATTCGCTCTGGAACAAGCATTGTTCAGCGGTGATTACGATGGAACAGCATTGTTCGGCGGTGATTTGGCTGGAACAAGCCGTGTTCAACATATATAAGTCACGAACTATTGCTTTTTCGTCTCTCTCTCTCTCTCTCTTTCTCTTCTCTCTCTCTCCTCTCTCTCTTCTCTCTCTTCTCCTCTCTCTCTCTCTCACTCTCTGTTTATTTTTGGTATGTATTGCGTTTATACATGTGTGTCGTATCTGTCTATATATTTATATATCTATCTCGTCTTTTCCTTACAATCCTTCAATGCTTCATTATGTCTCTCCTTCAACCCTCCCCTCTCTCTCTTCCTAATATCCCTCCCCCAATATCTCCACTCCCTCTTAACCCCCCTTCCTTCTCACCCCTTCCTTCTCCCCCCTTCCTTCTCCCCCTTCCTTCTCCCCTTTCGTCCCTCTGCAGGTAGGTAAAGCTGTTTTGTTACCTATCAAAGGAGCATTACGAGTGTGTGGTTTCGACTCTCCCCTCTGTCCCGGGGAATAAGGGTGAGAATGCCGTACCGTTTGGAAGACTACCTAGGATCGTGATGACCCTTGACTCGTAACAAACTCTAACAAGGCAATTAGAGGCCATAAAACTGCTCAAAACTTGATAACAAGTTAGGGCCAGTGGTCCATAATTCTTGTAACGGCGGTCGTGAACCTTTAAACCCCAAGGCCCCCCAATTTGCGTTGGCAATTCCATTAAGAATTGAATCACTATTACTACTATACTGCTACTATACCACCACCTACTATTACTACTATACTACTACTATACTACTACTACTACTATACTACTACTACTATACGACTAATACTACTAAAAGTACTAATACTACTACTGCTGCTACTATTACTACTGTCACTTTACCATCATTACTATTACACTACTGCAATTACTATTACCTCCACAATTTTACTACTATCACCATCCACACCACTACTATATCATCACTACTGCTTAATTACTGATACTTCTGCTACTACTATACAACTGCTACTGCTGCTACCTCAAACTACTACTACCACCCACTCGTATGCTGCTATGCCTGTAGTACTGTTATTTTTACTATTACTTATACTTTACTGGTGCTGTTGCTACTTATATTACCAGTTCTGCTGCCTGCAGAAAGCTGCATTCTAAACATTTCTGCTACGATTACTTCAAATTATTATTATTATTATTAATTTATTAATCCCTCCTTTCAGGAAGCCGTGTGGCTCATCAAACCGTCAAGTGAGGCGCCATATTGTATAAGCGACAGGAAACTGCTTCCCCAAGCCTCGAAGCATTTTCTTCCCGGAGAGCGATTCGAACCCAAACTTTAGGGTCGTTAAAGGGGGGCGGGAGCTTCAGACCCTTTAAGAGGGGAGTTGATGTACGCCCCGCTGGACTTTTGTCTCTCAACCAGGGGGAGTGATCCTGCGTTTATAGTTTTGGAAAACCTGTTGGCGTCACGGAACCCTCCCCCGGGGGCGCCCCATTCCCGACGTTCTTTTGTCCCCTTTCCCCCTCTTTCGTGGTTTATTTTGCCTTGTGTGTGGTATTTTCCTAGTGAAAGATTATTATTACTTTTTATTATTTTATTATTTTATTTTTATTATTATTATTATTATTTTTTTATTATTATTACTATTATTATTATTATTATTTTTATTTTATTTTATTATTATTATTATTATTATATTGCTTTTGTTATTTTATTATTACTTTCATTATTATTATTATTATTTTATTATTATTATTATTTTATTTTATAATTATTATTGTTTTATTATTTTTATCATTATTTTTATTGTTTTACGTTTTTTATCTTTATTTTATTTTTTTATTATTATTATTTTTTTTATTTTTATTATTTTTGTTATTTATTTTTATTATTATTATCTCATTATTATTGTATTATTTCATTATTATTATTGTTGTTATTATTATTATTATTAATATTATTATTATTATTATTTTTATTATTTTATTGTTTTATTTTATTATTGTTATTTTTTATTTTACTGCTGTTGTCATTTTTTATATTTATTATTACTTTTATTTATTGTTGTTTTTTTCTTTTTATTTTTTATTTTATTATTTTTTATTATTGTTTTATTTTTTTTTTATTTTATTATTATTATTAAAAATAATAAAAAAATAATTTTCTTATTATTTTTAAAATAATAATAAAAAAATAATTTTAATATTATTATTTTGTTATTGTCAATATTTTTTTATTTTTAAATTATTGTTCTTGTTGTCATTATTACTTTATTATTTTTATTATTTTATTATTATTATTATTATTTTTTATTATTATTATTTTTTTATTATTATTATTTTAAAATTTAATTATTATTATTTTTAGTCATAAATAGAAAAATTGGTATACATGAAAACCATACTGATTTAGAAGTATCTAGTTTATCCCACCCGTCGTAAAATGAAAACACCCGGGTTTTTAAACAGGCAACCAACAAGGTAGTTCCCCAGGCCGCTGCGAGGCTTGAACAACAATTTAAAAACAGTCGCTGGAGTCTACAAGTCAGGCGAGAAAACACTGCCCGGGGTAAGTGAAAGTGGCGCGGGGTGCCCTAAAAGTTTTCTAACCTCGTGAAGCCGCACTTGCCCGTAAAATTATATCTCTCTAACGATCCATCTATCTATCTTTCTATCTCCCTGTCTATCTATCTATCTATCTATCTATTATCTATTAGCGTTCGGTCTCTTTTTCCCACCTATATATATATATTATATATTATATATATTTATATATATATATATATATTATTAAAAAATATTTATTTAATATTATATAAAATTATAATATAATATATATATATATATATATATTATAAATTAATATATATTATATATATAATATATATATTTTTTTATTATATATATAAATAATAATTTATAAATATATTTTATATTATTTTATTTTATAAAATATTATATATATTTTATATTATATTATAATATTTTATTTTTTATATATTTTATTATATATATTATATTATATATATATATATGATTTTAATTGGGTGCTTGTTTTTGTTTGATAAGTATCATCATTATATCAGTGTCGATTAGTATCCATTACGTAAATAAAAGTGGGTGGGAATTTTCGCCGGCGTGGGCCCGACGTGCATGCTAATGACGGTCCCTGTTTCTGCGGTGCAGCCTGTCTGAAAGCATTTTCGTTGCAGCCAAACGGCCCACATTAGAAACCTGCAATGCTAATATGTTGAAAAATGACGGTGGCGTGGTGGTTTATGTTTGTCGGTCAACTGGGGATAGGAGGCCTCTAGGTCGGCGTTCATGGGTGTTCGTCATCAATTGGTTAATTAATCAGGGAGCTGACCGTGCTTCTCCCGTCGTAGCAAACATCAGGCGTTAGTCAGTCATTGGGAGCCGTCAATCATCGACCGGGGGTTTTTAATCGGCCGTCGTAAATATTCAGTCGAAAATAATCAAAAAGCTAAGGAAAAAATATAATTTGAAAATGCCAAATAAATAAGAAAAATATTCAAAACCCGGTCAGTAACCTCATCCAAGCGAGAAACCCGTTATCAAAGTCAGCAACAAGTATCCGTTCAGCGTCAATCAACTATTCGTTAACAGATCGGCATCCCTTCTACCCAAATCAGTACCTATCAGCCAAACTTTTCGGTAACAATCATTTACCCGCAACCAATCTAAAAACACACAGCAAAAAAGTAACTGAATCTAAAACCCCTCCCCTCACATCCCCCCCACCACCCCCACACCCCCCCACCCACCAACCCCCACCACCCACACCCCCACCACCCCCCCACACCACCACCCCCCACCACCACCACCCCACCCCCACCACCACCACCACCACCACCCCA
>NW_026469090.1:0-12016 GCF_026875155.1 Cherax quadricarinatus | reverse complement strand
TTTTTGTGCCCTTTTTTACTTTAATATTGTCGGTAATTCTACCAACTTTATTACAAGGGCAGTTTGGAAGAGGCTCAGCATTTCAGGGGTACGATGGTTTCTATAGGCTAGATTCCATGGAATCTTGGTTCAGAGGACATCTACAAGACCTTCTTCACGGCTGCTGCAACTAACCCATCTCTTTGGGAAGGACCTACTTCCACTGGGGAATCCCGCCTACCAGTGACTGCCCTCGTCTGCTGCCCGTCCCTTCCACTGACGCCTATATAAACGCCAGTCTTCTTGTCTTTGCTCCAGATTCTCCTCCACCACGATGCTGTGAACACTAACTCCAAGGCCGAGGGACTGATTACCTCATCTTTTGTATATAGTTCTACTGTCTTCCTATTATGTCCTAGAATCTGTATTGATAAAGCCACTGGATGGCGAAATGTCTACAATAAAGATATCCAGATGTTGCACATGTGTCTTAACTTTCATATTGTCGGTATTTTATACCTTTCTTGCACAACTCATAGGAATTATACCAGTCAATCACATGTGCAACAAAGTCATCATGTTGATCAGGGGAAACATTAAGACGCTTCCGTTTGAATATCCCACCAGGGAGAATAGTATTACCAATATCTAGAGAGGTTAGCCTTGGGAAATGATCAGACGCTATATCTGTTACAATGGAAGACTCACAGCTGGCAGAAGTAATGTTTGTAGATGAATGGTTCAGAGAACCGACATGTTGATAAACTAGACACATGTGTAACTCTTGGGTATCTTTATTGAGGAAACGTTTCGCCACACAGTGGCTTCATCAGTCCATACAAAGGAGAATCTTGAAGATTCTTCAAGAATCTTCAAGATTCTCCTTTGTATGGACTGATGAAGCCACTGTGTGGCGAAACGTTTCCTCAATAAAGATACCCAAGAGTTGCACATGTGTCTAATTTACCATCAGAAGTAATTTGTAGATGAATGGTCCAGAGAACCGACATGTTGATAAATTAGACACATGTGCAACTCTTGGGTATCTTTATTGAGGAAACGTTTCGCCACCCAGTGGCTTCATCAGTCCATACAAAGGAGAATCTTGAAGAACAGGAGGAGAATGAGGTAATCAGTCCCTCAACCTTGAGTCGATGTGGTCAGTCCATGAATCTTGAATAGAATACGGCATACGTGCTGAGAAGGAGCTTATAAACCGTTGCCTAATTCTTGGGCACGACCTACTTAACATTGAACAAATGTTACACGCCCCTATGACTTCTGCACCTCTCCTGCCAACGGTTTATAAGTCCTTCTCACACGTATGCCGTATTCTATTAAGATTGATGGACTGACCACATCGACTCAAGGTTGAGGGACTGATTACCTCATTCTCCTCCTGTTCTTCAAGATTCTCCTTTGTATGGACTGATGAAGCCACTGGGTGGCGAAACGTTTCCTCAATAAAGATACCCAAGAGTTGCACATGTGTCTAATTTATCATCAGAAGTAATGTTGATAAATTAGACACATGTGCAACTCTTGGGTATCTTTATTGAGGAAACGTTTCGCCACACAGTGGCTTCATCAGTCCATACAAAGGAGAATCTTGAAGAACAGGAGGAGAATGAGGTAATCAGTCCCTCAACCTTGAGTCGATGTGGTCAGTCCATCAATCTTGAATAGAATACGGCATACGTTGTTGTTGTTAAAGATTCGCCGGTATTCTCCCGGCCCAGGCCCTTCCAAGTGGTGGCCCGGCACTGGCTCCCTGTCTAGGGAGTGTCTGAGACCTAAGTCTCCCATGGGAGGAGGCACAAGTACCCCCCTCATCTTGTAAGGTACAAACTCGGGCTCTGGCACCAACCATGCCCTAGAAGGGTAATGCATGGTGTCGATCGTGCTAGCGCTGTGCTCTCCTGTGTGGAGTGTCGTGTGTTGGTGTTCATTTTCATTCATGTTGATTCGCAGGTCCTTCTGGCCCAGGTCTTCTCCAGATGGTGACCCGGCAGTGGCCCCCCGGGTGGGGGGTGACGATAATCATCTTTCTTCTTTCTTGGCCCTCCGGTTGGAGGATGTCGTCTTCTTCTATCTTGCGCTGACTTCCCCAAAGAGAAGCACAATCGGGCAGAGGCAGCAGTTACAGGGTTGATTGGAGCCACACCCCAGCTTTAGCAGACAGCAAAGTGCTGGGTGAATGGTCATGGATAGTCGTGCTAGACGAGGGTACCGTCTTCAAGGTCCCTATTCTGAAGCATCCTGAATTTCCTCTTTGAGGTGTACTTGACTTCCACAAGGTGTTGGGTGTTGGCAGTGAGTAGTCTGGTCATGTCTGCAGTGGTGTATGTAGCAGTTTGGTCGTAGGTATACTTGACTGTTCCGTCCTGGAGGTGATGATGGATTCTGAAGACAGCATTGTGTTCTTATACTGCATGGTTGTGTAGAAGTATACACCCTTCAGATATCGGACTTGTTGTGGTGCAGCAGTGTCAGTGACAGTGGCACCCGTGAGGTGCATCCGCAGTGTCTTGTGTTTTTTGCTTTCTTGGTGGTGGCGAACTGGTGAAGCGAGATTTCCGACTGGTCAGTTGCTCTAGCAGTGGATGAAAGCGGTAGTGGACTCTCATTGGTGGGTTTGCCGACGTCTCAGAGTCTCTGATTGGTCCATCTCTGTGTCTAGTGGAGGTTGTGACAGCGGTGGAGCAGCGGTGATGCTGGTAATATTTGCAGTAGATTTTAGGATCTCAGTGGAAGGTGGTGATGCAGGAAATGTGAGGCCAGGCATATTATTTAGTTTGAAAAGTTCATTGATGGTGGTGTTGAAGGAACCAGGCTCAGCTGCATTCTGTACATGAGCATACATAATGCAACAAAGAATCTTGGTGGAGTCGGCAGTAGGTGCTGGCAGGGAAGTGGTGGGAGCAGCTTGCGTGGCATGTAGTATCTTGGTAGTGTCTGCTTGAAGCTTGGCGATAGCAGAATATGTGGTTGCTTGTGGGTTGGGTTTCTTTTGTTGTTGTTGTTTCTTGAGTATGTCTCTTCTGGTAGGGCACCTGGCAGCAAGAGTATGGTGGTCATTCTTGCAGTTCAAGCATTTAGGTGGTGAAGCAGTAGTGCAATTCTTGAAGTCATGACCCTCACGGCCACAGGTGGAGCAGAACTTCTTGTCCTTGGTAGGACAATCATTTGTGGTGTGTAAGTATGAGTAACAATTATAGCACTGTGAGATATGTTGGAATTTCTCTGCTTCAATGAAGGCTGGGTTGATGTGGAAGTAGTGAATAGCCAGACCCTCAGCGAGAGCTCTGGCTGCCATGTTGACGTCACTGAAGGTGACCTTCAGCATGGATGAAGCATTGGGTATTTTAGTAATGAAGTCCACCTTGGCCCAAGGGTTCTTTGCTTCGATAGATGACTTGATTTCTTCAGTGGCCTGTACAGTGATAAGGTTGTCGAGTCGCTTGAGGAACACAGTTCTCCTGGCCCTCAGTGCTGGAGAAGTCAAGACAAGAAATCCCTGGTCTCGTAGAGTGGTAGTAGCAGTGGTGGTAAGTAGTTTCTCAGCCTCTGTGTCGTCTGTACAGACGACAACAAAGGCCTCTTTGAGCGATAAAATCGCATTACATTTGACTTGCAGCCTGCCACTAACGACAGCTGCAAGTGCTAGTTTGGACGACTCATTGGTTGTGCCACTCGCTGGTTTGATCTTTACTCTGTTAGAGTAATGCATCGTGAGTAAGCAGTGCCTTCAGTAACAGTTCTTCGTGATACGGCATACGTGCTGAGAAGGAGCTTATAAACCGTTGGCAGGAGAGGTGCAGCAGTCATAGGTCGTGTAACATTTGTTCAATGTTGAAGTAGGTCGTGCCCAAGAATTAGGCAAGCGAAGAATTCCCAAGTATTAAGATCCCAAGAAGTTGCAGTGTCTGACAGGTTTGTAGATGAATGGTTCAGAGAACCGACATGTTGATAAATTAGACACATGTGCAACTCTTGGGTATACCCAAGAGTTGCACATGTGTCTAATTTATCAACATGTCGGTTCTCTGAACCATTCATCTACAGAAGTAATGTTGAAGCCCAGGCACAGATCAAGGACACCTCCATAGATATGTGTGGGTTCAAGGTCACCTACAATTTGCACATTATCATGACTGTTTAGAGTGACAACTTTTGTGTTTTGCATTATAATCCCCAATAATGAGAGTAGGTTAAACCACTGAGCAAATTTGGGGAGCCCCCTGAAATTTAAAAATTTAAATAAGCAGGAGCGTAAAATTTTTAAATTTTTTGAGAGCAGATTTCCCCAATATAAATCCTAGCCCCCTGTTTTTTATGTGCAAAAAAGTTAATAAATTGGGGAACATATGTGCAACTGAACAAAAAAAAGGGTATAAAATCCCGGGGCAGGTTGTTGGGAAAGGACACTTTATGCAACAGTTAGGTATCTTTTTTTCCCAAAAAGTTTCGCCTAAAAGTAGGCTTCTTCAGTCGATACAAAAAAGGTTGATAAAAGCAAAAAGTATTAAAGACGATGAAATCAGCCCATCCCCCTTTAAAAGTTTTGAGGTGGTCAGCCCCTCAGTTGGGAAGGCTTTGTTCCATAAAATAAAACAATTTGGAGATGAAGGGGGGATGGACTGATTACATAAATGGGGTTTTTCCTAAGAGATCCCGGGAATTTTTTGTCCTGGTTTCTTGACGAGGAATTTATTTAATTAAAACCCAAACTTCACTTATTTTCAATTTTTTCCCTTTTTTTAATCAAAGACTGCAAGAAAAGAGCTCTTCAGTTCATAAATTCCCCCACGCACCCAACACCGCCCCCCAAAAACCAAATTTAAAATTGAACTTTAAAAATTTGGTTTTAAAATCCGACGGGGTTGTTAGGTAAGAAAATTTTTCCCAAACAGTTGGTATTTTTTTTTTGGAAACTTTTCGCCTACACAGTAGCTTCTTCGTCGAGTCAAAAAAGGGGTTGATGAAGCGAAGATATTTAAAGGGACGTTTGTAATCAGTCCATCCCCCTTTAAAAGTTTTGAGGTGGTCAGTCCCTCAGTCTGGGAAAAAGAAATTGTTTTAGTAGGAAAACAGACCTGCAATAAACTTCGAAAACCCTCTACTGTGAAAAACGGGGGTTTTTGAGAGGGACCTGACTCAAAAACATCTAAATTCTTACCTTTCTGTGACCTACGTCTCACTTTTGGCGCTATAAAAGGCTCCTTTTTTGTCACTTCATTCCCATTTTTTTTTCCTATATGGAACAATGCTCTTTCCGGACTGGGGACTGACCCCTAAAAAATTTTAAAGGGTGTTGGGACTGATTACATCGTCTTCAAGTATCTTCTGTTTTTTCAACTTTTCTTTTACTCGAATGAGAACCCACTGGGGTAGGCAAAAAGGGTTTCAAATAAGATCCCCTAACTGTTGCTTTAGGTGTCTTCCCAAAAAAAAGGGTTATAATTTTTTCCCCAACAGCCGGTTTTGCACTAAACGTCTCAAAATTACTTTCACAAGCTAACCCCAGAGTCCCCAAACGCTTCTACCACTTCAATAAAAGGGGGATCAAACCCGGAAAAAAACCCAAGCCCACAAACCCGGGAAATTGCGGGGTTTTTACACTTTTACCCTGTGGGGGGGCTTTTAACAAGATTACGTAGGTGAAACAGCAAAAAAACCTCGAACCCCCCTTTCAATGAACTCTTTACGAAATGTGGAAAAGGGGAAAACAAAAACAACGCCTGTGTACAAAAACCAAAATTCCACCAATATCTCAAAAAATTTTAGAGCCCCCCCAAATTTTAGTTTTTTTAAAGAAAATTTTTTTTTTAATTTTTTCGCACAGAATTTTTTGGGTTTTTTTTTTTTTTTTTTTTTTTTTTTGAATTTTTTTTTTTCCAGTTTTTTTTTTTTTGTTTTTTTTTTTTTTTCAAAAAATTTTACCCCTCCCCCTAAAACATTAAAACAAAGGGAGCTTAAACCTCCCCGAGTCTTAGCAAACCCTCCTGAAACAGAAAAACCCCTGCCCATCACTTTGTCTTTTGGTTTTACTACACAAGCACATTACGGGGAGTGAACCCAAAAAAAAACCTGCCTTTTTCCAGTCTATTTTGTCCAACCTATTTTTTTTTCCCCAAAGTAATAGTTTTTTTTTCCTTTTTTACTCATGTAAATTATTTGCTTTTCCAATTGTATTATTTTTGTTACTACTACTACTACTACTACCTGGACCTGGAGAGTTTACCTGGAGAGAGTTCCGGGGGTCAACGCCCCCGCGGCCCGGTCTGTGACCAGGCCTTCTGGTGGATCAGAGCCTGATCAACCAGGCTGTTGCTGCTGGCTGCACGCAAATTCAACGTACGAGCCACAGCCCGGCTGATCCGGAACTGGCTTTAGGTGCTTGTCCAGTGCCAGCTTGAAGACTGCCAGGGGTCTGTTGGTAATCCCCCTTATGTGTGCTGGGAGGCAGTTGAACAGTCTCGGGCCCCTGACACTTATTGTATGGTCCCTTAACGTGCTAGTGACACCCCTGCTTTTCATTGGGGGATGGAGCATCGTCTGCAAGTCTTTTGCTTCGTAGTGAGTGATTTTCGTGTGCAAAATTCGGTACTAGTCCCCCTAGGATTTTCCAGGTGTATATAGTCATGTATCTCTCCCTCCTGCATTCCAGGGAATACAGGTTTAGGAACCTCAAGCGTCCCAATAATTGAGGTGTTTTATCTCCGTTATGCGCGCCGTGAAAGTTCTCTGTACATTTTCTAGGTCGGCAATTTCATCTGCCTTGAAAGGTGTGTTAGTGTGCAGCAATATTTCCAGCCTAGATAGAACAAGTGACCTGAAGAGTGTCATCATGGGCTTGGCCAAACCTAGTTTTGAAGGTTCTCATTATCCATCCTGTCATTTTTTAGCAGATGCGATTGATACAATGTTATGGCCTTAAGGTGAGATCCTCCGACATGACCCACTCCGGGTCTTTGACGTTGGTGTTTCGCTCTATTTTGTGGCCAGAATTTGTTTTGTACTCTGATGAAGATTTAATTTCCTCATGTTTACCATATCTGAGTAATTGAAATTTCTATCGTTGAACTTCTATTGTTTTCTGCAGCCCACTGAAAGATTTGTTTGATGTCCGCCTGGAGCTTTGCAGTGTCTGCAATGGAAGACACTGTCATGCAGATTCGGGTGTCATCTGAAAAGGAAGACAGGGTTTGCTGTGGCTGACATCCTTGTCTATGTCGGATATGGGATGAGGAACAAGATGGGAGCGAGTAACTGTGCCTTGTGGAACAGAGCTTTTCACCGTAGCTCCCTCGGACTTTCTCTGTTGACGACTACTCTCTGTGTTCTGTTAGTGAGGAAATTATAGATCCATCTACCGACTTTTCCTGTTATTCCTTAGCAAGCATTTTGTTGCGCTATTCGCCATGGTCACCTTGTCGAAGGCTTTTGCAAAGTTGTATATATTACATCTGCTTTTTTTTTTTTTTTTGTCTTCTAGTGCATTTAGGACCTTGTCGTAGTGATCCAATAGTTGAGACAGACAGGAGCGACCTGTTCTAAACCCATGTTGCCCTGGGTTGTGTAACTGATGGGTTTCTAGATGGGTGGTGATCTTGCTTCTTAGGACCCTTTCAAAGATTTTTATGATATGGGATGTTAGTGCTATTGGTCTGTAGTTCTTTGCTGTTGCTTTACTCCCCCCTTTGTGGAGTGGGGCTAGTCTGTTGTTTTAGTAACTGTGGGACGCCCCCCGTGTCCATGCTCCCTCTCCATAGGATGGAAAAGGCTCGTGATAGGGGCTTCTTGCAGTTCTTGATGAACACAGAGTTCCATGAGTGTGGCCCTGGGCAGAGTGCATGGGCATGAAATTTATCGCCTTTTCGAAGTCATTTGGCGTCAGGAAAAACATCGGATAGGCACGTGTTAATCATATTTTGTGGCTCTCTCATAAAAAATTCATTTTGATCTTCGACTTCAGTCTGGTTAGCGGCTTGCTAAAAACTGAGTCATATTGGGACTTGAGTAGCTCACTCATTTCCTTGCTGTCATCTGTGTAGGACCCATCTGTTTAAGTAGGGGCCCAAACTGGACGTTGTTCTCGATTTTGTTTTATCATAGGTGAAGAAATACTTTGATTTTCTTTCGATTTCATTTTTTTGGCTTTTGTTCTTCCGCGATTCTTGACTCTAAAGGATTCTTTTAGCTTAGTTCGATGCTGCTATTTCTCTGACCAGTGTCTCCCTACGCATTTCAGATATATTGCCCTCTTTTACCCGCTCTGTTATTCTTTTCCGTCGCCTGTAAAGGGAGCGCCTGTTCTTTCTGTTTTACATCTACTCCTCCTTTTTCTTAGGGGAAATTTAAGCCTTGTGCATACATCGAGTGCCACCGAGTTATCTGTTCTAGGCATAAGTTGGGGTCTGTGTTGCTTAGTATATCTTCCCAGCTTATATCGGTTAGGACTTGGTTTACTTCGTCCCACTTTATGTTTTTGTTATTGAAGTTGAATTTGGTGAATGCTCCCTCGTGACTAATCTCATTATGTCGGTCTGGGGTCCGCGCTACATGACTGAACCTCAATTTGTTGTGATCTGAGTATATTGTTTTTTGATTTTGGTGACATTTCTTTTCAGATCATCATTTTAGTGAAGATGAGGTCTAGTGTATTCTCCAGTCTAGTAGGCTCTATTATTTGCTGGTTTAAATTGAATTTTGTGCAGAGATTTAAAAGCTCGCGTGAGTGTGAGTTTTCATCAGAGCTGCCTCCTGGTGTTTTTACTGCAACAATATTATTTGCTATATTCCTCCATTTTAGGTGCCTTAAGTTGAAATCCCCCAGGAGCAAGATGTTGGGTGCAGGAGCTGGAAGGTTTTCCAGACAGTGGTCAATTTTTAACAGCTGTTCCTGGAATTGCTGGGATGTTGCATCCGGAGGCTTGTAGACTACCACAATGACTAGGTTTTGGTTCTCGACCTTTACTGCTAAAACTTCCACTACATCATTTGAGGCATTAAGCAGTTCTGTGCAAACAAGTGACTCTGCAATGTACACATGTGCATGCAACTACCACTAGTGAACATCGAAATGGTACCTCACTAGTATTGCACCTCACTCAGAGCCTTTATATACCCTCTGTGTCCATGTATTGTTTGTAATGGCTTGATAAAGCTCCTGGAGAGCGAAACGTTGCCACAATAAATGTCACATTAGTTGCACTTGTGTCCTTTTACTTTACAACTCTCCTCCTGTTCTTCAAGTTTCTCCTACGTATGGACTGATGAAGCCACTGTGTGGCGAAACGTTTCCTCAATAAAGATACCCAAGAGTTGCATGCACATGTGTCTAATTTATCAACATGTCGGTTCTCTGAACCATTCATCTACAAACTTGTCAGACACTGCAACTTCTTGGGAACTTAATACTTAGGAATTCTTCGTTTGCCTAATTCTTGGGCACGACCTACTTCTACATTGAACAAATGTGACACCACCTATGACTGCTGCACCTCTCCTACCATACGGTTTATCAGCTGCTTCTCCGCTGATATGCCGTATTCTATTCAAGATTGATGGACTGAACACATCGACTCAAGGTTGAGGGACTGATTACCTCACTCTCCTCCTGTTCTTCAAGTTTCTTACATATGGAAATGATGAAGCCACTGTGTGGCGAAACGTTTCTTCAATAAAGATACCCAAGAGTTGCACATGTGTCTAATTTATCAACATGTCGGTTCTCTGAACCATTCATCTACAAACTTGTCAGACACTGCAACTTCTTGGGATCTTAATACTTAGGAATTCTTCGCTCGCCTAATTCTTGGGCACGACCTACTTCTACATTAAACAAATGTGACACCACCTATGACTGCTGCACCTCTCCTACCATACGGTTTATAAGCTGCTTCTCCACTCATATGCCGTATTCTATTCAAGATTGATGGACTGAACACATCGACTCAAGGTTGAGGGACTGATTACCTCACTCTCCTCATGTTCTTCAAGTTTCTCCTACGTATGGACTGATGAAGCCACTGTGTGGCGAAACGTTTCCTCAATAAAGATACCCAAGAGTTGCACATGTGTCTAATTTATCAAGGATGGACGCATTGAATACACTCGTTAATGGCTGACTAAGCTCCATCTTGCATTCTTTAAGTACCCTGGAAAACAGCTCATCGGGTCCCGGGGACTTATTTTGCTTCAGTTTGTCTATCTGTTTAATAACCATGTCCCTCGTGACAGTAATATTAGTTAACTTAAATTCATGAGGAACTAAATAATCAGTCCAGGAACTAAGTAATCAGTCCATCACCCTTGAAGTCGTAGAATTTGAGGTTGTCAGTCCCTCGGCCTGGAGAAGTTCAGTTCCATAGTCTTCAGATAGTTCCTGACTATGGAACTGAACTTCTCCAGGCCGAGGGACTGACAACCTCAAATTCTACGACTTCAAGGGTGATGGACTGATTACATCGTCTTCACATCTCTACTGTTCCTGCCTACTTTCTGTATTCGACTGAAGAAGCCTACTGTGTAGACGAAATGTTTCGGAATAAAGTTGCCTAACTGTTGCCTATGTGTCTTACCTACCATTCTGTTACTTATACTTCTTGAGATAAATCCAAGTAATCTGTTTGCCTTGTTGCGCAGTCTCGGCTGAGTGGTTGAGGGGAGTAGACGTGTGCTGGGGATCTGGACCTACTAATTCGCAGGCTTACCCATTTCTCCCGACTGATAAGTCATCATTAAAACTCCTACTGTTGGAAGACAGCTTCAGTGTTGTGAGAACTCTTATGTGCGAGCTGTGACTAAGGATATACCTAGTGAAACACTGGAAATAGTTTTCCTTTTTGCAAAGGCCCTCACAGGCCTCTGCTTCCCCTCTGCCTTTCATTTGACCTCAGCCTTTTTGCCTCTATCAACATACAGTGTAGAGACGAATTTTGCTAGTCCACTGCTACTCGTGCCTCTCAAAATGCTCACAACTCATCGTTTTAAACCAACCTGAGGAATAACGACGAGTGTGCAGTCCTACTGAGTTGGTAACCAGGTGCCACACACTGAAAATTCGTCTTTCACTCCAAGACACGTGTGCTAGAAGTTCTGCAAGTCTGGAGTGAGTAACAATTTGTACGAATATTGCAGTGTTTGGTAACTCTTGAGAAGTCTGCCTCAGCCTGTGACCTTGAGCGAGGCACTGCATCACCTGCCTGAGACTTTCGCCCATATTGACTATGTGAAGAAAGGCGAATGTGCGTGCTCAGTTACCCCTGCTGTTCTCCTGTATCCCCAACTCTCCGCCTTTAAACTCAGCCGTTTGCCTCTATCAACGACGTGCAGTGTAGAGGTGTATTTTGCTGCCCCGCTGGTACTCGAATATGTGAGTTCCGCAAGTGCTGCAGATTTGTTGTAACTATTTGCATGAGTGGATTACGCTGACTTAGGACATTGTGCTACCATCAGTACCTTAATTACCTTGTACTGCCATATAATCTCTAGTATAACTACCAGTGCAATATTGAATGAAATAAACATAAAATAAAAGAAGCCAGGTTACTAGGATCCCATGGTAGAAAAAGTGTTATGCTTAGATTCCACTCACATGACAGGAAAAAAGACTTAATTATTGCATCTATTAAAGTAAAGAAAGAGGTATACATAAACGAGTGTCTTACCAAAAAACGTCAGAACCTCCTGTATAGAGTCAGAAAACTTAAGCGGGAGAATAACGACACAATACACCAATGCTTCACACGGGATGGGAAAATTCTTGTTAGGAAAACAAATGTAGGTCAACTGTACACAATCACGAACGAGAATGATCTATCCGATTTCGGGTACTAATCTTAAGAGAATAACTAAAAAAATGTCCAACTAAAAGCCCCGTAGTGAGTGTATTTTTCTCCTTTTGTTCAAATTTCATTGTCAATCTCTTAGAAATTTAAAAAATCAATACCTATTTGTGATTTTTCTAGTAAGCATAAGTCACCTTATGTAAATTTTTTTATTTTCTTTGTTTGCTTTAAAATTTTTTAAA
>NW_026469089.1:0-11791 GCF_026875155.1 Cherax quadricarinatus | reverse complement strand
GGGTGATGTGGTTCCGGGGGGGCGGGTTGTGTTTTGGGGTTCTGCGGGATTTTTTGCGAGATTTTGGGAAAGTGGTAGATGTGGTGGGAAGTAGGGGATATGGAGTGGAGCACACTTTTATTCGTAGGGGATATGAGGCACGGTTAGATAGGATTTATGTTAGGCAGGGCATAGGTGTGGAGAGGGTGAGGACTAACGATGTGGGTTTTTCTGATCATCGTGCTGTTATAGCAGATTTGAGGGTAGATGGCATAGTGAGAGTTTATGCAGGATACTGGAAATTAAATGTGAGGCTACTTAGGGACGAGGGTGACCCTACGGGGTTTGAAGATTGGTGGAAATCCTTTTGGGAGACTAGGAATATGGAAATGGATTGCTGGATTGGTGGGAAATGAGGGCTAAAGTTGAAATTGCGAAATTTTTAAAGTACGGGTAAGGAGATGGCTAGGTGGAGCTATGGCCTACAAAATTATCTTGAGGGTCAGTTAAATGACTGTTATGCAGAGGAACGGGTGGGGCGGAGTGAGGACATGGAACGTTTGCGAAATAGGTTGGCGGAAATCACAATGAAAATTTGAGGCAATTCGAGTTAGGGCAGGGTTGGAGGATGTCTTAAGGGGAGATAGGCCATCGGATTTTGTATTAAGGAGGTTTAAGGAACGGCAGGCGAAGACCACCTTGGCGTATATTGAGGCAGGTACAGGGGGGGGTGGCTTTGAGGAGGGTCAAAGCCTATCCACCACGGAAAATATTAGTTTGTATGCAGATTTTTGGTTTAGGGAGAAGTGGAGGAGGTTGGCGGGGGAGTGGGTGAGGGACGGTTTGGGGATGAAGGGTTTAATAGGGTATTAAGTGAGCAGGACAGTGACAGAATCGAGGGTAGTATTAATGTAGAGGAGGTGGAGGAGGCAGTTTTTGGGATGTGCCAGGTAAAACCCCAGGCATAGACGGAATACCAAACGATTTTTATAGGTATCATTGGGGGAGTGTACGGCATTGTCTGGTGGGGTTTTGAATTGTATATTAAGTAGTGGGAGGATGGGGAAATCACAAAGAACGGGTGTCACGGTTTTAGTGCCCAAAAACAAGGAATGCGAGTTTTGATGATTACCGTGCGATTACGTTAATGTGCTCGGAATTACAAGATTTTTGCTAAGGTTTTGGGCAACAGAATGAGGAAAGTGTTGGGTTTAGTGTTACATAGGGGACAGTTGGGAATTCCGGAAAAGAAGGATGAGGGATGGACATGGTTTGATTAGGGATTTTCTAGAGAGATGTACGGGAGGGGGAATACTAGGTTTAGATTGGGTGATGCTTATGATTGCGTGGACAGAGATTTCTTAGGGGTTTGCTTAGAGAGGTTGGGGTTTCGGGAGGGGGTAGTGAGGTGGGTGAACACCCTGTATGATGGGGCAGAGGTGAGGGTACAGGTCAATGGGAGGTTGGGTGAAAGTGTACCAATGGAGAGAGGTTTGAGGCAGGGCTGTCCGATGTCACAGCTGCTCTTTGCGTGTGTGAAGAATCCTTTTTATGAGTCTGTTGAGAGGGTGATGGACAAACAGGAGATGGAAGGGGGGTGCAAAGGGGGCATCGTTGGATATGTGGATGATACTACTGTTTTGCTAAGGGGTAAGGAGGATTTAAGGAGGGTGGGTAGAGTGATTCAGATGTTTGGTATGAATACCGGAATGAGAGTTAATACGGTGAAATCAAGGTTACTAGAGGTCGGTAATTGGATAGGGGGGGGGCTTGGGGATGGGGTTAGGATGGACAGTGGTTGACAGAATCAAGGTATGTGGGATATGGTATTTGGCGGAAGTGCAGGCATGCAGAAGGGTAAATTCGGAGTCTGTCACGGGTAAGGTTTTAAGTAGACTAGGAGGTTTAAGTGCGAGGGACTTAGCTTTACATCGAGGGTATGTGGTGGTAAATTCACTTGTCTATAGCAAGGTATGGGGGGGTGGCAGAGGTTTTTCCCTTAGAGGTACGAGATATTGTGGAAATGCAGAGGAGGGTGCTGAAGTTTGTGTGGGGATTTGGGGAGGACATGGTAAGTAAGGAGGTAGTTATGACGGATGTTCGGAGAGGGGTGGTTTAGGTTTGTTGCCTTTAGGACTGAGAGTAATGGCTGTATATATCAGTGGAGGTATATGAGGGAAGGGGGTGTGAGGGGCGCTAAAGTAGGAAGAGTTATGGAGGAGGCACGTAAATGTGGAGTGGGAAGGAATTGAGGGTTTGTGAGATATGTTGAGATTTTTATTGACAGTGCAACAGGTGGATAAAATCAAGTGAAACGGTGGTGAGGGTAGTGAAAGGTAAAGGAATTTTGCAAGGGGTAGCCGTGTATCCAACTATGTTTGGGGGTTTTGGAAAAAATTTTAGAAAAGCTTCGGATACTGCTGGGGTAAGAGAATTAAAATTTGGTTTATCATGGGGGATTTGGTTTCCCAAAGGAGTGTTACGTAGTAGGGGGGTTTTGGGGAAGGGGCCCTTTTTGTCATTTTTGTGGTGATGTTGAAACGGGTTTCATGGGGTTTTCTTTTGTACCCCCTTTGGGAGGGGTGAGACAGGTGGGTGGGTTATCAATGTTGGGGGGGGGGGGTGTTTGCCGTTTTAAAAAGGGTTTTTATTTTAGATGTAAGGGGGTGCCTAGGGATGTTGGGGGCTAAATGTTAATAGGGGATTATTGGAATTTTCAGGGGAATGGGGGGTTTAAGGGGGTGTTGAGGATAAAGCGTTGGCGGCCAATTCCATGGGGACGAAGTGTGGGAAATTTAATTTGGTTTATGGGGCGTTTGGAAAAAAGTTTCCAAAGGGTTTTTATAGAATCTCAGTGGGTTCCCTTTAGGGGGGGTCCCTAGGATGGAAAAGGGGAGGGGTTCCTTAGGGGGGGATGAAACGGGGGGGGGGGGGGTTGTTTTTGGTTTTTTTTGGACTGATGTTGGGGAAGAGGAAGGTATGAGAATTAGGTATGGGGGTACGCCTTTTTCAAGAAAATGTTTGTCATAGTGAGATATAAGTGTGGTTTCCGGGGTTTACATTTTAAGCCTGAGGGTTTTATGTCACGGGGTTTTAAAAAATTTCCTTGAAACCCAGGATACCGACCCCTTGGAAATTCGTTTTTAAGTAATTAGATTGGCACTTTTGGTTTAAACACAAAATTTTTCTGAGATATGTGTCAGTTTTTTTTGGGACTGGCACATTACGCACCCTTTATCCTTTTTACTACCTAGTCTTATTTTTAAAATTTTTTTTCAGATAAAGGGTTTCTATTAAAAAAATTTAAAGTGTATGTTTGGTTTTGGGGTCTATACATTTTTTTATGGGGTTAAAACCAACAAAGTCTTGTGGAAAAGGGGTTTTTTTGGTTTTATATACTTTAGGTTTTATTTTAAATTTTAAAAAACCCAAGTCCCGAATTTTGTTATAAATACTTTTTTTGGATTTTTTTTTTTTGTTTTTTACATGCATGTTGTTTGTTTTCTGTATCAGCATTTTGTATTAGGGGTTAACATATTAATAATAGTAAAAACTGTTTCTTTATGGTTATTGTGAAAGGGATTCATATGTTCCTTCCGGGTTCCCTTGGTTAGGTCTAATGACCTAATTAACCCAAAAATCTGTCCCCTCATAGCGGGTATGTTGGGGTTTTGTTTTGTTTTTGTAGGGGTTTTTGGGTAGTTTTGGTTAATCTTGTGATTTTGTAATTGTATGATGTTTTTGTTTTAATAGGCATGTCAGGTATTCTTTTTAAATTTGTTAAACTATGTAAAGTTTCTTTTTGGTGTGTTTTCTTTGGGCACAATACTTGGGGAAATATTAATGACTGTAAACTTTAGTGGGGTTTGCTTTGCGTGTATTTTTTGCTATAAAAAATGTTAAAATACTTGTTCCCGCAAGGAAAACCCTGGTACTGTGAAAAAAAGAATGTTTTGTTTTTGTACTTTTTTATGCTCCTTTGTATTTTTGAAAGGGGTTCTAAAAAAAAAAAAAAAAAAAAAAAAAAAAAAAAAAAATAAAAGTCTGAGGATGAAATCCCCCTGTATGTGTTTGGCTTGGCGGGTTTTTCATTGTTTTGTACATTACCTTTTGATGTTTTTAGACGACCTGGTTGGGGTTTCATTGGTTTTGGGTTCTTGTGTATTAATGGGTTCTGTTTTTTATAATCATCTTGATTTTTTTTTACTTTCAAAAATCTTAATCTATTAAACGATAAGGTTTATTAACATAAAAATAACAAAGTGGAATAAAAATGCTATTGTGGCTTGTGGTCTTTGTTAATAATAATAATAATGCATTCATTCGCCCCGACCACGGTGAGTGAGGTTGTGCCCCCACCCCTCTGCTGTTCGGGCGACCCCTCGTCGCCCAAAACCATTGAGAAGGAGGGTGCGCTGCTCATTTACCAACAGGGCGCTGCGAGCTACAGACGCATCAACACTGTTTGCGTTGAGTTGCCCGGGGGGCTGTCACTGGACCCACGTGGACTTGTTACACGGCGATTATCCGTGACCCCTACGGTATCGCAAATAAAGAGAATGGGGTGTAGCACTTAATGGCGACACGGATCTTCGTTAAAATGGACGTCAGCAAATTTTTATGAAGCGGGGGTGGATAAGTATAAAGAGCCCATTATAGCCGTCAATTCAGCTGTATCATACGCCCAATGATGTATCCGACACTACACAGGGGTTAAAAAAAGGGAATTCCCTTTTGAGGGAATGAATTTTTTTAAAAAAAGATGAACTACGTAATTAGGTACGGTTCATAGGGCCCTCTGAGGTCGGGGGGGCCCGCTGGACCTTATGCTGGAATTTTGGGGGAAATATTCAGTCAAAATGACCTTAGCCATCCCAACCGTCCTATATTATGTTGAAAGCATTTCGAACTAAAGTATATGTAACATTGCGGGGCACCCCCCCCCCCCGTACGTGTGGGCGTGTGGATCGTATGCCACATAGCGGACATTTTGGAAAAGCGTCGTGGGAATCTCCAAATATCGCAACAGCAACAACCGGAAGAAGTCGAGGAAGTGGAGGGAGAGACATCTTATGCTCACCGTCCGACAACGGACATCGTGGGTGAAAGGTAAAAAAAGCGGGAGAAGGCTTTGGGGAGAAAAAACGCGAAAAAGAACACCTCACTGGATAAAAAATAAAGTATTTGAAGGACTTGCCCACTATGGGGAGAGGATGTAGCGGCGTCTTTGTGAAGGCCTGGAGTATTGTTTAACGAGTCGATCGTCAACCGTGTGGGGAACCAGGTGCAAATTTGGGACGGTTTGACACTGGTGAGGCACGGTAAAGCATTGAGTCTGGGTGTCGCAGGGCATGATGTAAAAAATAGCAGAAGGGGGTGCATCAGATAGTACAAAGAAATCCCATGCAGGTGGGGGGGTGGACGCAAAGCAAACGCGACCCCCCAACCAACGACGGCTTACTCCTCCCCAAAAGGGCCCAGGGAAAAAAAGTTTTGGGGCGGATTACAGAGGAAAGGGAACGTGAATCCACGAAAAAAGAGTTTATAAGGTGTTTCCCAAAAAAGGGGAGGGGGATAGAGGTTAAATGTATAAGTAAAAGTCATAAGAACCAAAGGAAAACCCCATTAATTGCTTTAAAGGGTTTTGCATAAAAATTAAGGGTTTTAGATTGGGGGGGGAAGCAAAAGGGTTTTTAAATAAATTTTTTTGGGGTCAGTTTGGGGGATGGGTATTACCCAAAAACAAAATTTAAACAGAATTGGTATGATTTGGAATTAGAGGTTACATGTGTTAGGGAATATGCGCGAGGTAAAAGGAGGCGCGCCATTCGGGTAAAGGAAAAATACCCCTTTTGAGTACCCCTTTTGTAAAGGGGGGGGGAGGTGTTTAGGGGGATGTTTTGGGGTAGAGTACATATAAGTTTTGTGGGTGATAGGGGCCGGCCGAGGGAGATGCACGATTTAAAAAAACCATTTTGTCAAATGTATTAGTATTCATCTAAGTTTACCAAATGTAGCGATAAGGGGGGGAGGGAATTGTGAAAAACGACGAAAAGAGTGGAGCCTCGGGGAGCGGGTTGTTGCTTGGGGTTCCCTGGGAGATTTTTTGACGAGTGTGGGTTTAAGGATGTGTGTGGGGGGGGGGGCAATTGGAGCTACTTTTTTTTAAAAGAGTTTATGCGGGGGAATTAATAAAATGTACTGTCTGTGCGGTTCAGTGGGGAGAGTGGTGTGATAAATAGGGTTTTTCGGATCATAGGGAGTTGTAAATGGATGTAGAAATTTAGGTGTGCCTAGAAAGGGGTCCGTCATTTTTGGAAATTAAAAGTAATTTTTGAAAAGGGAAAGCGTTTGTCTTTTGGGCATATGTGGGAAGCCTTGTGGTTGAAGACCCGGGATGTGGCTTTGGTTTAAATTGGGGGGAAATGATAGCAAAAAGCGAATTAAGGAATTTTATATTAGTCAGGGGGTGAGATTAATCAGTTACAGTATGGTTTCCAACGATATTTAGAGGGGGCATGCGCGACTGCTATGTACAAAGGAATGCTAATTATCCTTTAAGAAATTTAACGAATTAAGGACAACTACGTAATTTACAAAACGAAAAGGGTTTTATGGGAAAGGCTTAAGGGTGGGAAACGAAAAGGTTTTGTGGGGATCGGGCCCTCGGGGTGTGTGTTGAGGAAATCAAAAAGACGCGCAAAGCAAGGAGTTAATGGGGTTGAATGTCCCGGTAGTATGCGGGGTATAGAGTGAATCAGGGTTGACGACGACGGGGGTAGATGGGGGATATTGATGCTTTGGGGGGGAATTGAAAAAGCAAAGTGTGGAATAAATGAAATTGCATTTCAGTCAATCGGTAGGTTTGTGCGTTTTTGACTGGGGGCGATCTTTGATGTTTTGGGGGGCCGATAAGGAGTGTGAGACTTGGGAGGCTTTCTGGGGGGCAAATTTGGGGAAGGCGCCCGGAATAATGGGGGGCCCCCGACTTTTTTTTAAAATTGGAACGTTTTTAAGGGTTTTTGGTCGTTTATTCAATATCATGAAGCGGGTGGGGTTTTTAGGGGGAAAAACAAGGTTGGGTGTGGGGTCCCGTCCTAAAGGGAGCCCTTAACGGTTAAAGATTATCGTGCAATCTCGTTATTTGGGGGACTATAAAATTTTTGGAAGGATCTTGGCCAACAGAAAAAAAAAAAGTCCCGGCAAAGTGATTGACAAGGGCAAAATGGGGGGCCGGGCAGGTCATGTATAAGGTCACGGATGATTTAAAATTTTTTTTGAAGAAAGGTAAGTTGGGGATGGGGGGGATTGGGGTAAAGATTGGGAGGCGGATTGATAGGGGTGGAAAGGGGGACGTTTTGGAAGATAATGAGTGGCAGGGGGTTTTTGGGGGGAATTTATCATGGGCCCAAAAATTTAAAGTATCAAGAGCATCTTTCGTGTGCAGGTGAAAGGGGTTGGGGGTCGGATTTGATGGGAAGGGGGTTTTCGTCAAAATTTCCCCTTTCACAAATTTTTTTTGCTTGTTTTTAAGTCCTTTTAAGAGGGAAAGGGTTTTTTGGAACAAATGGGATGAAATTAAGGGGGGGGGGGCGGGGATTTTGGATATGTCGACGAACGCGATTTTTTTGGGGGAGAAAAAATGGGTTTGATTGGGTAGAAAAGTTAGTGAAAGTTTTTTTAAAAGGCACTGGGTGACGACAACATGAGGAAAACAAAGTTATGAAACTTTGGAAAAGGGTCGCGTGAGGAAGGAAGGAGCTGAAAGGTGGGGAAAGGGGGGGACCAAAAAAGATATGGGGATGTTTATTAAATGTATCAAGTCAGCACAACAAATAAATTTTCCCTGGTACGTTGATAGTGTTCTGAAGCGTCTTAGTGGGGTTTAGAGCTGCTATTTAAAAATTTGCAAAAAGGGTGTAAAAACAATGTGCTATTATATAGTAAACTATGGGTGTTAGGTAATATTTCCGATATTTTGTTGTGAATTAAAAGGGTTCAAAAAAGTTTTTAGATTCATTTGGGGAACAGGGAGCGAAGGTTAAATAAGCGGTTGTCAACTCCCGGTTTGGGCCCTGGGGGCTGGGTTTTTATAGATGTCGAAAAGAGGGGTAATAAGTATGTATTAAAACATAGTTTTAAGCGGGAGGGGAGGGGCGAAAAAAGACGGTCTTTATGGTACATCAGGATATGCGACGGGGGGTGGGGGGGTTTGGGGGGTTTATGATAGGGGAGGAATGTACGGTCTTCATAAAAATGAGGGGTCACCACAAATTAAATTTAGAAATCTTGATGGGCGATGGAAGGGGTTGGTAGCGGGGTAGAAGGAGTTTATCCCAGTATGTTGCATAAATTTGGGGGCGTTTAAATTTAAAAGCGTTTTTAAAACCAAAAATCGGAAGTTATGTATAGTTTTTACAGGAACTTGCCGTAGGAAGGTTTTATTTATAAAGAAACGAGAGGATGGGGAATGCAGGGATTGTGGAGGGGTTGGCACTATTATCAACGGGTATTTTTGCGATTGTATTGAACTTAAAGGGTTTGGGTGGGTAAGGTTTTAAGGTTAGGGGGGGAAAGGGGGTTTTTCAGGTTTTTAGGGTTTTAGTTTAGATAAAAGGGGTGAATAAAAGGGTTTAGAATGCGTTGGGTATATGTTAGGATTAATATCATGTGTGGGTATGAGGGGGGCGGACGGCGTGAAAGAATTAATGCATTTGGGAGCAATTTTTTAGGGCAAAAGTGTAGAAATAAAGGGGTGTTGGGGGGATTTGGGGGAGAGATTTTTGTGGGGTTATCGAAATTTCACTTAAGGGGTTTATGGGGTTTGCAAAAAGGGTAAAGGGTACGCGGGCATTTTTCCCAGACTTGGGTGTGGCTGGGGAGTTTTATATGGATGATAAAAAGAGTTTTGTATCTGAGGCATAGGGTTTTTTACCCCCAGGTTTTCAAGAACTACACAATTACATTTAGGAAGGGGTAGCACTCGATTTTCATATTTTATCATGTAAAATCATTTCAAGGACTTTATGATTAAAAAATTTTTTATGAGACCAATATGTGCATAGGATCTTTACGTTTTTGATCAAATTTTAAGTGGTAAAAAGTGTTTCCCAGGTATAGCAATTGGTTTTTATTTTGTTAATTTTACGTTTCAGTGTGCTTTTCATAATTTTAATTCTGTAAAAGTTTGCATTATTTTTTTTTGTTTTTTTTGAGATGTAAAATTCACATCGTAGTTTTTTTTTGTTAATTGGATGTTTTTATTGTCTTTAGTATTTCCCCTTTCCTTTTTTTGAATATAAATACCTATGTATGTTAAATTTCTGATAATCGCCCAAAATTTAAGTTTTTTGGGATCGTGGTGCTCTGTTAAGCACCTGGACTTAGAATTAGTCTGCAACGTGTGTTTACGGGGAGAAACCTCCCTGTTGTGCCCGATGTAGCTCTGTAGTGTAACGTGTGTGCTTGTGTGGTATTGTGGTTTTGTTTGTTTTTATCCTGTTTTATTGTACAAATTTTTATAATTTCCCGTGTTTGTGTTTGGAATATTAACCTTGTTTGAGAGTTCTTTAACAATAAAGCAATACCCCTGTAAGTTTTGTGTTGTGTGAGTGTATTATCACTGTAAAAACGGTGTGTTGTTGTGGTGTAATAATACCAATGTAAAACCCGGGGTGGTGTGTGTGAGTGTGTATTACCCCTGTACTGTATGGTGTCGTTTTTAGGGTTTGGGGTTAGTGCGTTCTGTGCAGTAATCTTTTTTTCGTGATCTTTTTAATATATTTCTGTCTTTTGTATCGCACTTTTTTAAAAAAAAATAAAAAAAAAAAAAAAATAATAATGCAAATTGAAGTAGTCGTGTTCTTGCTTAAATAGGTGCATGGGATATAATGCGGGGGATGAGGGACGTTTGTTTTAGCACAAATTTAAAAAGTTGTGTTTTTTTGTTAATGAAATTTTTAATTCTGTGTAAAAAACTGATAATGGTTTTTTATCTATTTAATGTTTTGTTTTTTTTAAATAAAATATAAAAAAAAATTCCCCCTTTTAAAAATTAATTTTTTTTCGCCCACAATCATACCACATAAAACACTATGAAAAAAAAATGCTGGGATCATGAGGTGGGCTTCAAAATCCAACCTATTTATTAGTAAAAAAACACTTAGGGGTCTTTTAAATGTAATTGCTGACGCTCGTCACCCCTTAATATTATCAGTTACATTAAATTAACGTAATGTTATCCCCAAATACTTTTGTTCTTCTATGTCAAATTCAGTAAAGTAACTTAAATCCTCCAGTCCATTTAACTTATTACTCATGCTGTCAAATTTTATTATATTTATGTTTACGTATTGTTGTGTGGGGAAAGGAACAAGCTGAGTGTTGAGTGGAGTGTCGTGGGGGCGGGGTATGCGGGGCGAAAACACTGTCCTGTCGCAGCCCCCCCCACCCCCCTTCACTAACCCCTTTAAAGCTGTTTAAAACTAGATGTTCAACTGCCTCGCTTTCCCCACCACTATTTAAAGAGTGGAATGCTCTCCTCTACTATGATCGGCCTAACGTGCCCCCCTTGCAGCGCATCCTGTCTCTACACTATGTATAAAACCCACGGTACAGAGATACGATACGTGTACTGCCCTAGTACTGGGGGTTTACCCTAGTGAGGACGCGTGAAATTGTAGAAGTGTTTGGGCCCAAAGGAGATGATTAAATTTTATATTAAAATTGTTGAAAGTAACCTGAGTAATCAGAATAATGTGAAAGACTTAATGAAACCCCTAGGCGACCCTCTGTCTGTTTGGGGGGGGGTTGCAACCCCTGAAGGGTTACAAAGATTAGTAATATATAAATGTATATACCTTTTTATATAATTTTATATTGCTTATATTTGCGATAATAGCTAATCGCAAATGTATTGCCTTTATTTTTATTTTAGTACTTATGTTTTGGATGTACTTTTTGTGCCAGTTCAAGCCCTTTATTTTCAAATCTGAATTATCGCTTGTCGCTCGTTTACGCCGGCTTTTGGGTTTGCTGTCCCCGGGGTTTTACGTGATCGAGGGGGGGGGGTCCTCACCTTAGATCTTTGTTGTTTTAAGCGACTGTTAGGGTTGCCGTCGGTCAAAAAGTTAGTTTTATTTGATGACTTTGTCAGCACTTGTTTTAAATCTATGAGTCGGAGACATCGAACTACTTGACACTACACACACCACACTTACTTGTACTATTTTTAATATCTTATTAAATGTTAAAGTAACCGACGGTACTTTAAGAATTTTTAATTATATTGTTTTAGCACAATAATATTGAACTCGAAAGATTATTTTATTTTTATTGCGTAAATTTTTTTTTAATTTGATAAATACCTCTAGACTTAATAAATTTTTAAATTTTTTTTCTTAGTTTTGTACCTACCAGTTGTAATCCTAAAGCACTATTGAACCATACTGAAAATTTTTAAGGATAATTGGACATGGATACTGACTATTGTTACGAAAAAACCCGTAACAGGCTGGGTGCTAGAAAGGGGAGTCCTTTCTAGTATTCATGGGGGATCTTAACTTTTAGAATCGCGTTTTTTTTAACCCATGGTGGTGTTATTCCCCCCAGCCTCCCCGACAGTAACCATGGTGGGTTTTTTCCCCCTCTAGCCCCCCTGACAGTAGCATCGGGGGTGTTATTCCACTCCGCCCCCCTATTGTAGATCTTTGGGGTTATTCCCACCCAGCCTCCCTAACAGTAGCATGGGGGTGTTATTTTCCCCTCCAGCCTCCCTGACAGTAGCCAGGGGGTGTTTCCCCCCAACCCCCCA
>NW_026469088.1:0-33860 GCF_026875155.1 Cherax quadricarinatus | reverse complement strand
CCCACCTGGACAGTCTCTACCGTAGACCAGCTAGACAAGACCAAGTTCCTGCAGCGAGGTCACTGAAGGTGGGGCAACCGCTGACTCTGGGGAAGTGGGGAAGGGAGTCCACCTGAGGTGACACAAGTGGACTCCTGGAGACACTGATCCGGGGAAGGCACCGCCGACCTTAGGTAAGTGGGGAACGG
Organism: Cherax quadricarinatus; assembly: GCF_026875155.1. Lineage (NCBI taxonomy): Eukaryota > Metazoa > Arthropoda > Malacostraca > Decapoda > Parastacidae > Cherax > Cherax quadricarinatus. The sequence continues at coordinate 33,672 of NW_026469088.1, read as the reverse complement.
AAGACATCCGGAGCGAGCGGATGGATCCTGGATTCATAACTTGGGAAGGTTGTGGTTGAGGCTGACCTTGTGTAAGTGGTGAAGGGAGACATCCGGGAGCGAGCGATGGATTCCTGGATACATGAACCTGGGGAAGGCATGAATACATGCAGTTGAGGCTGACCTTGGGTAAGTGGAGAAGGGGAGACATCCGGCGGTAGACGGATGGATTCCTGGATACATGATCCTAAGGAAAGCAAGAATACCGCTGACTCTGAGGAAGTGGGGAAGGGAGTCCACTCAGGTGACACAAGTAGACACCTGGAGACACTGACCCGGGGAAGGCACCGCCGACCTTAGGTAAGTGGGGAAGGGAAGACATCCGGGAGCGAGCGGATGGATTCCTGGATTCATAAACTTGGGGAAGGTTGTGGTTGAGGCTGACCTTGTGTAAGTGGGGAAGGGGAGACATCCGGAGCGAGCGGATGGATTCCTGGATACATGAACCTGGGGAAGGCATGAATACATGCAGTTGAGGCTGACCTTGTGTAAGTGGGGAAGGGGAGACATCCGGAGCGAGCGGATGGATTCCTGGATACATGAACCTGGGGAAGGCATGAATACATGAAGTTGAGGCTGACCTTGGGTAAGTGGGGAAGGGGAGACATCCGGCGGTAGACGGATGGATTCCTGGATACATGATCCTAAGGAAAGCAAGAATACCGCTGACTCTGAGGAAGTGGGGAAGGGAGTCCACTCAGGTGACACAAGTAGACTCCTGGAGACACTGATCCGGGGAAGGCACCGCCGACCTTAGGTAAGTGGGGAAGGGAAGACATCCGGGAGCGAACGGATGGATTCCTGGATTCATGAACTTGGGGAAGGTTGTGGTTGAGGCTGACCTTGGGTAAGTGGGGAAGGGGAGACATCCGGGAGCGAACGGATGGATTCCTGGACACATGAACCTGGGGAAGGCTGAGGCTGGAAGGCAGAGAGAGAGAGAGAGAGAGAGAGAGGCGAGGACTTTGATTAGTCTGTGTTAGCTGATTTTCATGAAAACGATCATTTCCCTCTTTCCGTTTTTCTCATTCTTACTCCCAAGTCCTTCGTCGTTCTCATTGACAATTTGAGTATTCGGAATTTGCGCTTTATACACAAATAACCCACACATAGGAGAAATAAGCTTATGACGACGTTTCGGTCTGACTTGGCCCGTTAACTAGCTACACTAACACACGAAAATGAAGGAGCCAGTATATATAGGAGAGGAGAACAGGAACGGGACAAAGAGACGAAGAAAGAAGGAAGTGCAGTAGTAGTGGTTGAGGCAATGTGATAATGGAAGTAGCAGTGGTGGTGGAAGGATACCTGGACAGGGTTTCGGGGGTCAACGCCCCCGCGGCCCGGTCTGAGACCAGGCCTTGTGATGGATCAGGGTCTGATCAACAAGGCTGTTACTGCTGGCCGCACGCAAGCCGACGTACGAACCAAACGCCTACTGGTCAGGTACTGACTTTAGATGCCTGTCCAGTGCCTTCTTGAAGACAGCCAGGGGTCTATTGGTAATCCTCCTTATGCATGCTGGGAGGCAGTTGAACAGTCTTGGGCCCCTGACAGTTATTGTGTTATCTCTCCTTGTACTCGTGGCGCCCCTGCTTTTCGCTGGGAGAATGTTGCATCTCCTGCCCAGTCTTTTGCTTTCATAGGGAGTGAATTTCGTGTGCAAATTTGGTACTAGTCCCTCTAGGATTTTCCAAGTGTATATTATCATGTATTTCTCTCGCCTGCGTTCCAGGGAATACAAATCAAGGGTCTTCAACCGTTCCCAGTAATTTAGATGCGTTATCGCACTTATGTGTGCCGTGAAAGTTCTTTGTACAATCTCCAGGTCAGCAATTTCGCCTGCCTTGAAGGGGGCAGTTAGTGTACAGCAGTATTCCAGCCTAGAGAGCACAAGCAATTTGAAGAGAATCATCATGGGCTTGGCGTCCCTAGTTTTGAAGGTTCTCATTATCCATCCTATCATTTTTCTAGCAGATGCGGTAGATACATTGTTGTGGTCTTTGAAGGTGAGATCCTCCGATATTATCACTCCCAGGTTTTCACATTACTTTTTCGCTCTGTTTTATGGTTAGAATTTGTTGTATACCCTGATACAGTTTTAATTTCCTCAAGTTTTCCATATCTGAGTAGTTAACATTTCTCTTCATTAAACTTCACATTGTTTTGAGTGGCCCATTTGAAGATTTGGGAGTGATAATATCGGAGGATCTCACCTTCAAAGACCACAACAATGTATCTACCGCAGCGGTGTCTTCGATGGATGTCACTGTCATGGGAATTCTGGTATCATCCACAAGGGAAGACACGGAGCTATGGCTGACATCTCTGTGTATGTCAGATAAGAGGATGAGGAACAGGATGGGAGCGAGTACTGTGCCTTATGGAACAGAGCTTTCCACCGTAGCTGCCTCAGACTTTACTCTGTTTGCTATTCCTTTTTGTGTTCTATTAGGTAGTTATAGATCCATATACCTTCTTTTCTTGTTATTCCTTTATCATGCATTTTATGTGCTATTACACCGTGGTCGCAGTTGTTGAAGGCTTTTGCAAAGTCTGTGTATACTACATCTGCATTTTGTTTACCCTCTGTAGCATCCAGGACCTTGTCATAGTGGTCCAGTAGTTGGGACAGGCAGGAGCGACCTGCTCTGAACCCGTGTTGCCCTGGGTTGTGTAACTAAGGGGTAACTAAGGTGGTTGGCGATCTTGCTTCTTAGAACCCTTTCAATGATTTTTATGAGATAGGATGTTAGTGCTATCAGTCTGTAGTTCTTTGCAATTGTTTTACTGGCACCTTTGTAGAGTGGGGCTATGTCTGTTGTTTTCAATGAGTGTAGGATGACTCCCTCTCCATTTCTAGAATGCTGAAGGCATGTGACACGGACTTCTTGCAGTTCTTGATGAACACGGAGTTCCATGAGTCTGAACCTGCGGTAGAGTGCATGGGCATGTCATTTATTGCCTTTTCAAAGTCTTTTGGTGTTAGAATAATATCAGAGATTTTTGAGATGACCACATTCTGGGTTTCGGTCATAAAGAATTCATTTAGATTGTTGACCCTTAGTCTGGGTAACGGCTCGCTGAACACTGAGTCGTATTGGGACTTTAGTATCTTACTCATTTCTTGGAGTAAGAGGCCCAATACTAGAAGTTGTTTTATCCTTAGATTTGGCATAAGAAAAAAGTTTTTTTTTTAATTTCCTTTATGGCTCTTAGTTCTTCCTGAGATTCTTCCTGGGAAATAGTGGTAGCGGCACAAGAGACAGAAAGGGAAGTGAAGCAAGTTAAAAGTAGTAGTAGTAGTAGTAGTAGTAGTAGTAGTTGTTGTTGTTGTTGTTGTTGTTGTAGTAGTGTAGATTAGTAATCGAAGTAAAAGTTAAATCTAAGGATAAGAAAAAGCAGCCTTGTAAGAGAGTTAATGGCTGACGAGAGTGCAACCAAACACTCAGAGATGGGGGAAGGAAACTGAAGGACAGAATACACCTAGACAGAGGTAAAGAAGACATTGAAAATATCGGAAAGGAGAAGAGGTAGGTAGAAGAAAGGAAAAAAGATCAAATCAAGTCACGAGTGTTCTGAAATCTACAGCATTTGGCAATGCCGTCTTGTTGAAGCATCCTAGTACACACTTTCTAATCTGAATCGTAGTCCTGGATTTGTCACTGTAGATGCCTTCCTCTCTCTTACATTTTCAAATGCTCTAAACGTTAGAACACTTGTGACTTCACCTTATCTTTTCTACTCCTCTCCCTACCTCATCACGATTTCTGTATTTTCTTTGTCCCCTTTATTCTGCCCAGGTGTGTTTTGTCCTTCAGATTTTTTTCACTGTGTTTTTGGTCCCATCCTCGTGGGCCATTAGTTCTCCTGCAGTGTTCCATTTTCTTGTCCTTAGACTTACTCAACTTCTGCTTCTACTACTACTACTACTACTACCACTACTACTACTACTACTACTACCACTACTACTACTACCACTGCTACTATTATTATTATTATTATTATTATTATTATTATTATTATTATTATTATTATTAATACCAGCATTATCTCTACCACAATTTCTCCACTTCTTTCTTCCTCTCTTTGTCCCGTACTTGTCCTCCGCTCCTATATATATACTGGCTCCTTTATCTTCGTGTGTTAGTGTGATTGTCATGTTATGTCCCTTATTACTTTGATAGTAAGGTTCTCACTACATGTTCTAGTGTGGGGTAGCTTTTTACTTAATGGCCTAATCTGTCTAGGATAATACTTACATCATGACTGATCATCCTCAGTGTCTCTGATATCCTTTCACCAACCCTCTTCACAGGTTATTTAAACTACTACTATAAAATATAACTGTATTCTAAATAGATATGTACAGAATATACAATTACAGTACTCACATATTCAAAACATAAGCCTGCACACCCCTTAGCTGTTATTCTAAGACAGCCCACATGGTGGATCTGGACAAATTGCCCTTCTTTCTTCTGGACTAATCTCTGGGCTAACCAGTGTTTTGACACACTTTAGTCACCCTGGGTATGGTGGCCACAACTTAAGTTATAAAAACTCACCCCTGTGGCACACATAATGCCCAAAAAATAGAAAGAAGGACCCAGAGGTCCTACCAGCTTGAAGTCCACCAAGAGAGAGAGAGAGAGAGAGAGAGAGAGAGAGAGAGAGGGGAGGAGCCTAGCTAAGCTCCTCCCACACCCACCAAAAAACGAAAGACTGTTGCCAAGCACAATTCTCTAGTTACCACAGTTCTACCACACCTTATTTTACTGTTACAAAAAGAAATACAACTTTATAAACTACTTGTTTAAATTGTGTGTGTGTGTGTCTATATGTATAACCTATTATATTGAGAAAAAACAGGCTTGACTCAACTGCCTTACAGCCATAAGAGTGATCTGCCCTTATGACATTTAGAGCTAAGTCCCCATCAATTCAATATAATTAGGTATTCCAGAGTAACTGTTACTTATATACATCAATGTGTGTTGGGTCCCATAGTCCCATAACAGTGACTAACCAATGGTCCAATCATAAGCTTCTTTTTCCTATGTGCGGGTTATTTGTGTATTATTCCAGTCACGGAATTGTGCCATTTTGTTCTTTGTGCTTTATGCATGTCTTTCCTCTTCTTGTTTCCCCGCCTTCCTTCGTCCTCTTCAGAGGAGTAGTTGCTACTTTTCATCAAATATGTTCTTGCTGGATCAAAGATTATTTTCTGACTGTGCTCTTACTGTTTGACTGAAACATGTGTTCCCGCTACCGTTACAACAGAACTATCGACTCGTTCCTAGCTTTCAAACCGACGTGGGTGTCTATCCATCATGTTATATGAGTTGTGAAACTTACTTCTTGGCTAGCTTACGTGTCTCCTGAAAATTCCACTACTTATATGTGTGCAGATTGCAAGAAGATACAGAAGTTCATTGTTAAGTACATTCCAGACCCCCTTCCAGTTCTCACGGTTCCAGGTGATAGGGTTGCAGACTCTGTTGGGGTTGCTACTGTAATTGGGCATCACCTTGTCAATGAATCCCAAGGGCTACATCTCTCCCGTTCATTTCTTTCCTTTAAACAAGAGAGGGAGTCAGTACCTCTGGATTTTACTTTTTACATTGCAAGATGCCCTTCAGGATCTGAGAATTTGTGTCAATACTTTTCACGTGCTGAAAGCACAAGCCCTTTCCACACAAAACCTCCATCCAACTTTTCCTAGGACGACCCCTACCCTGCCTTTGTTCCATCTTCTATAATTGTCCGAACCATCTCAATAACCTTTACTCTACCCTCTGGATAATACTTTAAGAAATTCCGCACCTTCTAATCTCCAAGCCACTGATTCTCTGCATTATAGTCACACTGCACATTGCTTTCGTACACTACATCTCCACTGCCTCCAGCCTTCTCCTTGTTCCAACATTCGCCACCAATAATTCACACCACTATAAGAGCACTGGTACCACTATACATTCGTATATTCCCCTCTTTGGAATAACGTTCTTTGTCTTCACAGACTCCTTAGTGCACCACTCACCCTCAAGAACTCTATGATTAACGTCGTCTTTCATAGACCCATCTGCTGACAGGTCCACTCCCATATATCTGAATACATTTACTTCCTCGTTACTCCCGCTTATTTCCCTATAATTTTTATTTTCTCCTTTGTCCCCTTTTCCTGTATACAAAGGAACTGTACATGTACTCAGCCAATCCCTAGGTACCTTCCCCTCTTTGTTATATTTATTAATACAAGACACGCCACGGGGGATGGATATCTTCTGCTCAAGTACTTTCACACATCTCCCGTCCGTCATCTGGAGATATGCAATGTTCCAAGGTTATCAACAGTAGAAATGAGGGAAAGTTAGCGTGGTGACACCATTCAGCTTCTCTCACAAAATGAGAGGCACCAATCAGTCAAGCAAACTAACACCCAATCACCCACCCACCTCACCCTCACCCACCCCTCATTAGGTAAGAGATATAATAGACAGCTCATAATTTTATCTAAATCGCCATCAACAGGTCATTTGTTACAAGAGATTACATTGCACTAGTGGATAATACACACAAAAAAACAATTGTATTATGTGCAAACGTTCTAGAGTCAAATGTGCTCATTTGTCAGCTTAAAATAGCGTAGATCTCAGGAGGATTATATAATGTTCGGAAGTATTCATATATTCCTAAATGCTGCCTACCGATATCGTCACCATCAATTATTATGTCTGTACCTTGTTGACTCGTGAATCTTCCATAGTATTCCGGTTATTCTTTAAGCCCTAATAACCAGATAATTCATAAATTTTCAGATTATCCTTTATTACCACGTAACAGCCTATTCTTTTGGGTTGAAATCACCCTGTTGCAATTACCGATTGCATCAGCTGTACCGAAATAGGTTTACTAATACTGGTTATATGTTATACCGAACGTGCTGCAAACACTGACTGCAGCCACTTAACCTCGTGTACCTGTAACCGAACATTACCTGTATGTCGCTGTAGTAAAATGGGTTTAGTCATAATGGTTATATATTATACCATAGAGCAGGGCACGTTCACGACTGAAGATGAGCAGAGGTACAGAGAACATTGGTTTAACGTCACTATATCCTCACGAGGCTCCTCGGCATCATGAGCAATTCTGTGACTTTGTATAATACTGTTGCATAAGGCTGTGACATGTGAAAGTATTTGAGCTGAATATTTCCATGTCTTGCGTGGTTAAGATCACCTGTGTGATCTTAACCACGCACATTTATTAAACATTTATTAAACAAAAGCACCAACCATTCCAATACTATATCCCCGCCTGCTTTTAACATTTCTGTCTTTATCCATCAATCCCAGTTGCTTTACCCCCTTTCATTCTACTCACTGCCTCACGCACTTCGTCCACACTCACCACTAGCTCTTCCTACATGATGTTATACCTCCCTGCCAGCGCACGAAATCACAGCTTCCCTATCGTTATCAACATTTAACAATTCCTCAATATGTTCCCTCCATTTTCCGATGCTTACAGCTCCCCAATTAATAACTCTCCCTCTCCAATTCTTAACTGTCAAATCCATTTTCATAACTTAATGCTCTCATTCCACATTTTTTCCTTATTCACGGCAAAATTTGTTGATAGCATCTCATATACTCTGTCATTTTTCTCCTTTTACATTCCTTCACCTCTCTCTTAACCTCTCTTTTACTCTCCATATACTCCTCTCTCGTTGCACCACTTCTATTTTACAAAAACCTCTCATATGCTAGCTCTTTCTCTCTTACTATTCTTTTACCTCATCATTCCACCAGTCGCTCTTCTTCCCTCCTGCACCACTTTCTGTAACCACAAACTTCTCCTGAACACTAACACTACTTTCTTAAATCTACCCCATACCTCTTCAACCTCATTGCCTATACTCCCACTAACCCATCTTTCTCCCAATTGGTGTTTATATCTTAAACTGTCTCTTCCTCTAGTTTATAAGCCTTTACCTCTTACCTGCTGTTGCCATTCTCATTGTTTCCTCTCCACCTTTTACTCTCACTGTAGCTACAACTAAGAATTGATTTGATATATCTGTGGCCTCTTATATATTCACATCCTGAGGTCTACCCATCAGTCTTTTATGTACCAATACATGGTCTAATAAAGTAGTCATTATGCTCTATTTTATATCTTGTTTATTATTTATCCATTTATTCTTAAAATATGTATTACCTATTACCAAACCGCTTTTTATACAAAGTTCAATCAAAGACCTCATTGTCATTTACACTTGGCACCCCCAAACTTACCTTCCAGATCCTCTATAACCGCTTCTCTTACTTTGGCATTCTTGTCTCTCACCACCACAACTCCCTCACTTGGTTCAGAACCTGTCAAAAACTAGGTTGACATCTCTTTTTTTTTATTCTCTTTTTTTACACAAGGTATGACAAGGTTAGGTTAAGGATTCCTAACTTAATTGACAAGTTAAGGATTCCTAACTTCATTGACAAGTTAAGGATTCCTTACTTTATTGGCAAGTTAAGGATTCCTTACTTTACTGACAAGCTATTGACAAGTTAAGGAGTCCACCTTATTGACAAGCTAAGAGCTGTTACCTACATAAGCTCATTTAAAAACCTTGTCAATTGTTATGAAACATGAAAGTAGGGAACAGAATGAAATTGGAGTCATCTGTGGACCAGCAATTTCACTGGATCAGCTGACTTTATTTCGTTGGTATCATTATGCTGTACGAATATGTTGCAATCTAGAGTCATCCAAGAAATAAATGATCTCAGATGTAGTGATGTCAGAGTGAAGTTGCTGCTTTCTGCTTGTCTAGTGATGTAGAAACTCGCTTCTCTCTGTCCTCTGAGTGGAGCCAATTATGATGCTTTAACAATGTTGGCTATATACATAACAGTAAGGCCGCCCACATCCCTCCTGTGTTGAAGGCTCTGCTGAAATAATAGCTCTATCCAGGATGGTTCCAGGCGAGAGATGAGACATCTTGCATTGTTCTCTATTCTGTCAAGAAGTTGCAGATGAGATGGAGGGCAGGCAATCCAAGAAAGTGGAGCATACTCCAGGTGTGAGGGTACTTGTACCTTGTACATAATCTTACAACCTCTACTGTGAAGCAGACGCGAGATACATCGAAGTGTAGTAAGCTCCAGGCCGCCTTGTTTGCCAGGTTTAGAACGTGGTTCTTCATGGTCAGTTTGGAGTCGATTTTCACCCCAAGGATATCAACTCCCTCCCCCGGTAAAAACACTCATACTTAACACTGCTCGAGCATTACCATCATGGCGCCTAGAGACCATTATCATTTCTGGTTTCTCAGGAGCAAATGTTACTTGCCATCGATTTCCCCAAGATGATATAGTTGTAAGCTGGTGAGTGATGTAGCCTAAAGCAAGCAGCTGGCATTTCCTCTCTTGGGATAAGTAAAGTTAGTGTGCAGTCATTCTGTATATGCAGATGTCTTGCTGACTCACTCTGTCCCACTGATAACTACCGTAGAGATCTACCTTGAAGGTAATCACTAAGGAGATATAGAGTAGAGCCTGCAATTCCCAGTGCTTGCAGTTTTAGCAAGAGTCCCTGGTGCCATACTGGGTCGAAAGCACCAGCAATATCCAGTGCTACTACACAGGTTTCATTTAGTCTCTGGTGTCACTTAGCAGAGAAGTTAACAATTGATCAGTGACAAAGTAATCTTTTCTGACGCCGTATTGACGGTCACAAAGTGGTGATCGAAAAACTCTGTCATTTGCAGTCTCAGGGATCTTGCCAGTGATTGACAGGAGTGACACTGGTCTGTAATTAATGATTTATGCTCTGCTCTTCTAGTTAGAAGTACTGCTAGCTGGTCACCAATCTTGGGCTCAACTTGCTTGGGCCCACAGCTTTTTCTTGGTCCAGCGATTTAAGAAGATACACTTCCTCCTGCCTTATTGTCACCAATTACAGTTTTGACACAGTTCTTGCAGTTACCCAAGGAGGGTCCCTCACTAGATCAGAAACTTGTATCTTGCCAGCAAGTGTTCGGCAAAGAGGTAGGCTTTCTCCTGACTGCTAGTAGAGGTGGTCCCATCCTGTCCATTCAGAGGTGGAATGAGTTCATTAAACTGGTAACCTTGTCTGTCCTTGACATGGACCACCAGGTTTGGAGCCCACTCCACCTGACGCCAGCATTCTTTTGTGTCAGCCTCCCATTTAGAAATGGCCGATTTTTTTCTCTTATACCTTCTCCATGCCTTGTACTTAGCAGTAGCAGTCTCTCCTCTCTCCTTCTCTCTCTCTCATCTCTCTCTCCTCTCTCTCTCTCTCTCTCTCTCTCTCTCTCTCTCGTTTCTCTCTCTTCTCCAGGTGCATAAACACTTATTATAACCCACTTTTCTCATCCCCTCCTCAGTTTTAATCCACATAATCCTTGAATTTTATGCATTCATATTGCCTCATTTCCCTTCCATAACTTATCCTTCAACATTATTACTACCCTTTCCTTAGCTCTAAATCTCTTATCCAATTTATTTCTCCAAACCGAAACTTTCTAGCCTTTTTCAGCTTTTTTTTCTTGCTTAGAGTTAGGACATCCAACTTCTTTTCATTCACAACATTGGCATTGATCTTTTCCTAATCATCTGCACTACATTCACACACATTCAAACATCCCAGCTTTATAAAGTTTTTCCACACACACAACACACACACACACACACACACACACACACACACAAACCACACACACACACAACGAACACCTATACTACAACCACTCACTGTTCCCTCTGCCACCAATCCCTATATCACAAACCTCACCCCAACAGCTGTCCCTTATGGGCATTCTGACCCACCCCCATCAACACAAACCCCACCTACACCACAGCCCCATATAGGCCCCCACCAAGGCTCTCGCTCCCCCAACCCCAATATTCTGGCATGACCACAATGATAGAAAAGAAGCTAAAGGTTTGGTACACAAACGCGGATGGAATAATGAATAAACATGAGGAGTGGAATGAAAGAATCAGTGAAAAATCCCCAGACATCATAGCAGTCACAGAAACAAAACTCGCTGAGACAATAACAGACACAATCTCTTCCCAACAGGATATCAGATCCTGAGGAAAGATAGAAGGAGTAGAGGGGGAGGAGGGGTTGCACTGCTCATAAAAACACCGATGGGGATTTGAGGAAATGGAAGGCATGGACATGATTGGAGAAAGAGACTACATTGTAGGTAAAATTCAGCCCGGAGAACAAAAGTAGTCATTGGAGTGAGTATAACCACCCAGAATGCAGGGGGCCCAGAAAAGATTACGAAGAAAACAAAGGGTGAGGTGGACCACTGGAGGTGGAAAGAAGGCTCCTCGAGCAGAGCAAATTTACGGGGTAATGGGCGATTTAAACCCACAGGGAGATCGACGGGAAAAAAACCCGGACCCACTGGGGGCCCCGAAAATGGAGACCAAGATGATGGAGGGGTACTTGAAAACCTCATTCAACTGTCGGGACACAAACCAGAGAGGGGGGGGAGGAGACCCAGCAAACGGGATCTTGTTTTTCACCCTGAGCATTCAGACATTGAGGACATCACTTATGGGGGCCCCCTTGGACTGGATCAGGGGTTTCTGATTTTTTGACTAAAGTAAGTTACAAGGGGGAGAAGGAAACGGGAAAACTAAAGGGGACAGCAAACAAAAAAAGGGGGGGGTCACAGGTATGAGAAACTTCCTGCAGGAGGTTCAGTGGGAAGAGAAATGGTAGGAAAATCAGTAAAAGAGATGATGGAAAAATGTGGAAAAAGTGCAAGGAGGCGAGAAAGTTTTTTTTCCCAAGGGGAAAAGGAAAAAAATGGAAGACCCAAAAAGATCCTTGGTTTCCCGAAAGGTGTGGGAGGCAAAAACTAAGTGCAAAAGAGAAAGGAAAAGGTAAGGGGGCCCTGCCCCGGAAAAAAAGGGAAATTGTAGAAAGCCAGAAACGAGTATGCCCGTAAGGGGAGGCCCAGGACAGTATGAAAAACGCCATACTCGAAAATCAAAACTGACCCCAAACTGCTGATAGCCACATTAGGAGGAAACAACAGTCAAGGACCCGGTATAAGGCGAGGAAAGAAGGTGGAGAACTCACAAGAAACACAAGAGGGGATGTGAGGAGCTAAACAAGGATTTAAGGAAGTATTTACAGTAGAGACAGGAAGGGGCTCTGGGGGGAAGACCAGAGGGGGACACCCGCAAGGAAACACCAACAAGTGTTGGACGACATACATAAGATGGGAGGAGGTGAAGAAAAGCTAAGGGGCATCGATACCTCAAAAAGGAATGGGCCAGACAACATCTCCCCTGGGTCCTTAGAGAGGGAGCAGATATATTGTGGTTTCACTTACCACAACTTCAAACACATCCCTGGAAAATGGGGCAACTACCCGAGGTATGGAAAACGGCAAATGTAGTTTCCCATTTTTAAAAAAGGAGACAGAAAAGAGGGGACTAAACTATGACCCGTGCATTTTACGTGTATAGTATGCAAAATTATGGAGAGATTATCGGAGGAGTGGGGGGCACCTGGAACGGAACAGGATATAAATGCCAACCGCAGGATTCAGGAAAGGGAAACCTGTGCACAAAACCTTTTGGTTTTTGATAAAAAAACAGAAGTAAACAAGAGAGGAGGGGGGGGTTGATTGCATCTTTTGGACTGCAAGAAGCCTTTGACACAGTCCTCAAAGAGTTAGTGCGGTAGAGCACCAGGGGCATATAAAAGGAAGGGCACTGCAATGGATCAGGAATACCGACGGGAGGGAACAACGAGTAGGTACGTAATGATGTATACAGTGGGCACCTTTACGAGCGGGGTCCACAGGGGGCGGTCCAGGACCGTCATTTTTGGTATATGTGAACGACTACGGAAGGGTTGATCAAAATTTCCCCTTTTGCAGATGATGTGAATTTAATGAGGAAAATTTAAAAATCTGATGGGGCCCAGGCAGGATTCAAAGAGCCCTGGACAGACTGGACCCCGGTCCAGCAAATGCTTCTCGAATTTAATCCTCCCAAATGCAAAGTCATGAAGATGGGGGGGGCACAGAAGCCACAAAGAGTATAGGTAGGGGCCAAAGACTGCAAACCCACTCAAGGAAAAGATTTGGGGGAGTATAACACCAGCATGTCTCCGGAAGCACACTCAATCGATAATCTGCGAAGGGCGCCTGGCAAAACTGAGAAAGCATTCCCATACCTTAGTAAGGAATCATTCAAAACTGTACACCGTGTAGTCAGGCCCATACTGGAGTATGAGCACCTGTTGGAACCCGCACTTGATAAACACGTCAAAAAACTAAGAAAATACAAAGGTTTGCGAAAAAGGTTAGTTCCGAGCTAAGGGGAAAGTCCAGAGGAAAGATTAAGGGGGAAATCGGGCCCGACCACACTGGAGGACAGGAGGGTCAGGGGGACATGAAAGACATATAAATACTGGTGGAAAAAACAAAAGGGGGACAAAAACAGGATGTTCCGGGAGGGGGCACAGAAAAAAGAGGCCAAATTGGAAGTTGAAGAACAATGAGTCAGAGAGATAGTAGGAAGTATTTCTTCAGTCATAGAGTTTTAAGCGTGGAATACCTAGAAAATGACGTAGTGGAGGGGAGGAACCTACACGTTTTAAGACGAGGTTTGATAAAGCTCATGGACGGGGGGAGGAGGGCCCAGTCAACCGGGGAAGAGGGGGGGCCAGGAGAAGGACTCGACCCCTGCAACCACAAATAGGTGAGTACAAAAAGGTGAGTAAAAACCACACACACAAAAAATATTAATATTAAAATAATATATATAAAATAAAATATATTTATAATAAAATAGTCGTGCTGAAAATTAAAACTGGTTAGCAAAAATCATTTTAAAAATTTAAATATTTTCTAAATTTTCTCTTATATGTTTAAAGATATATTTTTTTTATTAATGTTAATGTAAAAAAATTTTAATTTTGCACCAAAAAAATCTTTTGAAAACTTTCCCAACCCCTTTTTTATAACAAGAGCAAAGGGGTGGGGGAGGTAGCAAGAGCGCCGAACTTGTAATTGGTGGGGCACAAAACGGCAACACCCTTGGTCAGAGAAGTCATTGGGCCTAGGCTTGGGATGAGGGGAGGGGATCTGGATGGGGAGGGGGGAGGGAGTGGCCCTGTGGTTCGCTCAAGACGCCATCAACTAACTTTGCTAAATTGTTTATACACTTATTGTTCCATTTAGAAAAAAACCCTAGCCCTTGGACACACTAATCACCATGCACACACTATTAACCAGGTGTTCTGTTTTCACCATCCAATACCATTCCGTGGCGGCCACTTCCATCCCCAACCCACGACCCCGGCCGAACAATGTAAACAAAACCTCCTCCACAACTCCACTGCCAGAACCCCTCACCACCGCTACTTCCCAAATCCCAACATGCACACTGTCACTTCACTGATAACAGAACATGGTTCCGATGTATAGTTTGTCACAACTCCTGGATCTCCGTCGTTACTCACGATGATTCTGCCGAAACTGGGCCCGCGTAAACCATGTTGGTTCCTGGTTTTACACACAGAATGTATGGAGTCACCACACACTGGCCCCTCCCTCCACGCCGGCAAGCGCGTATTATATAAATATATATATATATATATATATATATATATATATATTATATATATATATATATATATAAATATATATATAATATATATATATATAATATATAATATATATATATATATATATATATATAAAATATATGTCGTGCAGAATAGTAAAACTGGTCAATTAGCAAGAACTCATTTAAAAAAAAGTCCTTTTCTAAAATTTTCTCTATTGTTTTAAAGATAATTTTTTTCATTAATGTTTAATATAAAAAAAAGTAATTTTCGCAACCAAAAGAATCTTAGAAAACTACCTAACCTATTATAACAAGAGCCAAATTATTTTAACCTAACCCAACTAAATATATTTTTAAATCGTTACAATAATTAGTCCTAAAACCAACACAGCCAATATATTTTTACGTTAGTTCAGAATGATTTTGCGATAGTACTGCATACACAAATTTTCCCTTGTCCTATATGCAAGATGAGCGTTGCTATTTTAAGCCAAGAGGCAAAGTACTGTCTATTCGGCACGACATATATAAATATACATATATATAAATATATATATATAATATATATATATATATATACTATATATACAATATATATATATATATATATATATATGGAACCTCGACTAACGATGTTTATGGTTCCAGAAGCTGTTCGCCGTGCCGTTACCGATGAATTTCTCCCTTAAGGAATATTGTAAATTAGATTAGTCCTGTATCAGACCCCCAAAAATACACTTACATAATGGTTCGAGTTGGAGCTAATCGAAGTCGGGGTCCCACTATAACTAGATATATATATATATATATATAATATATAATATATATATATATATAGATATATATATAGATATAATATATATATATATATATTAGGTCAGGGAGACAGCAACCACACAGGGAGGTACTATGTCTTGCCTAAGGGTGTGAAACGGAAGCCTGTAATTGTTTTTACATAGAGTGGAAAGAGATGAAGTGGCGGTGGATACCCAGGGATCGTGGGTTATGTGGAATGATACCACGGTCTATTTAGGAGGTCACAGGACTAACGAAAGGTGGGGAATTGGTGAGAACGTTTCGGGAAGGCAACAGGGGATGACTGTTAATAGGAAAAGTCTATGCTTTATGAGGGTGGGGAAGCGTGGGAGGGGCTCTAGGACAGGAAGAAGGCTGCCCCTGGTGTGTCAAATAAGGTTATGGGGTTTGTTCATATGGGAAAACTTCAGGAGGCAGGGAGGGCGAATTCCGAGAGAAGCTGAGGATAGGGTTTCTGGTAGAATTGCGTGATGGCTACAGGAGGACTGACTTACATCAGCGTGCATATTGTGGTGAATGTGCTTTGTATGGTAAGCTGTGGCAATGTGTAGTATATAACCATTGAATTTACGTGCTATAGAACGTCTGCTGAAGCGTGGTATATCGATATATTTGGGGTTCGGATGTGACTCAGTTTATCGAGAGATGTTGTGTGTCTTCCGGCAATGCCGGGAGGGCTGGGGTTAATGGCGTTGCTCAAAGGATGTTGGGCAATGGATGTTAACCAACCGTGTATTTGAGGGAGGGTTAGGGTTGCAGGCACAGGTTTGGCTTGGGTTCGAAGAGATTTGGAGCGTGGATGAGGAGTAGAAGATGTCCAGATGTGTGAGGGAAGTTGAGGTTATTAATTTATGCCACGGACCCACGCAGGGTCCAAGATAGGAAGACTGGCTCAAGTGGGTGGTAGGAGGTGGTTGCTAAGGTGGAAGGTCTATATCCGATGTATGCGTGGAGTGATGATATGGGGCCGTTAAAAAGGGTACATTGAAGGCAATGGAAAGGGAGTCAATGTAAGGTGGCAATGTTTTAAATTATCTCCACAATATATAACCGCTGGAAAGTGTTGGCAAACAGGCGTGTGCGGAGGGTGGGGAGTGTTGGTGTGGTGGGGACATTGCCACTGTCTTTCATGCGGTATTTTTTTTATGCCGAGGTTGGAACCAGTGAAGGAGTGGTTTAGTAGGGTTTTACGTAGTGGGATAGCGTTTAAGAGCGTTAAGTTTTAGATGTGGGGGTGGGGGGTGGGGTTGCCCGGTACAGTACGGCAATGGTTATCTAGTCACGGACTTTGTGGTATACGTCATGGTTTACAGACTGTGTCAGTTAAGGGAGAGAAGTCAGGACATTCTGGCAGCGATGTTTTTAATGGGATGACGCCACGAGGAATAAGGAACATCACTGGAGCAGGTGGCATTTAACCTTTTCGGAGGATATCGTAGCTTCTCGCGTCAGGACTTAGAGGCTGCTTCTTGATGTATGCGAGGGCGTGAGTGAATGCTTTTGATACTAAAGGTGTGGCGTACGGTGTTACTAGTTTGTTCGTAAACTTGTTATAGTTTCAGAAGACTGCTTAGTTAAGGTTAATAAGATCTAATGCAGTAATGATATAATAATTAGTAATGCTTGCGAATGTTCAGAGCTTTCTTCCAACAAAATACATTCACTGAAATGTACAAATTTAGCATGCTTTAGTAAGAGTCCCCAGTATTTTGTAATAATGATTATTTTCAATGTGCGTATGTTGTGACTTTTCTCCTTCACTGCTTAAAGCTTTTAAGGAGACACATTACAAATTCTTTATTTTAAAAATGTCTGGATTTCTCCTATTATAAATACTTAACATTCTGTGGAATCTGCTGTGAGTAAATTCGTCTGTGGATCAAAATGATTCCAAGATAATACATAGCTGTATAAATTTTGCAGTTGTTATGATTTAATGTGATCGTGTAATTTTGTATAATGTTTTACATTTGTTATGAGTCATGGTTTTAGAATAAATGCTTAGAGTTTGTTTTTAAGTTGCTTATCAAATAAACGTTACATAAATTAATGTTTGATCACTGCCTGTGATCAAGTAGCGATTGATGTGGATGTATTTATAGAGGGTTTTTAATGGGGGCTGCCCCCCAATAGTTTTGTGTGTAGTCGATAATTTATCATTAGGTATAATGTGTGGTCAGACATACATGATATATATGTAATTTTGTGCGTGTTTTTTGTTACACATTTCTATTTTGTAATTAAGGATTCAAATTTTTCTTCTGCACTTGTGGATGATCTAATTAAACTGTACAGATCCTATATTGTCGATGTTTTTAAATTTTAAAAAACAACCTTGTAATTTATAATGTTTTAAATAAAATATAAAAAAAAAAAAATTGTTTTTCATAATGGTATACTGCTGTTTTCTTTTTTTTTTTTCGTCTCCATAAACAAGTAAGGAAAACAGGTATGTCTTGCTACTTCTACTTAAACTTAGGTCACCACTTTCATAACACCATTTAGGAGCAAGAAGAAACTGGTGTAGTATTGGGAGGTGCGAGAGGGGCTGGTAAACCCCTAAAAAATTGAATAAGGGGTATAGCATGTGGGATTAACTGGGGCTGAAAAGATAAATGTTGAAAGCAGATGAAGATATACTTCTGGAATGGGTGATGCGTTTATTTAATAAATGTTATAAACGAGAAAGGTTACGACCTGGTAGAGATCTTGAACGGTTCCTTTGTAAAAGGAAAAGGGGACAACAGAGAGTGTGATAGAATATTTACTCTAATAAGCTATTTGAGGTAATACCTAACTGTAGAGTAATTAAATTAAAGACTTGTGGGTAAGACGAGAGCAGAAGTGCATATAATGAACAGTAGATAAAGGGAACAGAAGTGTTTTTGTATTGATGTATTTTGAAAAGGCAAATGATTGGGGGTGATACGGGGGGCAAGGGGAATGATGGTGCAAATGATGGAATAGTGGTAGGTTATTGAAAGCAGTTTAAGGTTTTTCGAGATAGTGAGGCTCAGTATGTAGAACAGGAAAATTTTTTCCCTTTACAAAGAGTACGCCTTAGACAGGAATGCGTTATGTCCACAATGGATATTTAATATATTATGACACTTGAAAGAGAAGTGAATATTGGGTGTTTGGGGGAAGGTGAGGGTTTGGGGATAAAGAATCGAAGACAAATTGGAATTTCACGAATGCTTTTTCTTCCTAATGACCTGTGCTTTTGGAAGACTCTGACAGAAGTTGAACTGGTTGGTGGACAAATATTGGTAGGGTATGTGAAGGGGGAAAAAGAAAGTGAACATAGGAAAGAGTAAATGATGAGGGCAAACAAAATATTACGCAATTACATTCCCGACTATCATATTGGGATGTGAAAGGAGATATGGAAGAAGTGAATGTGTCCAATAATTGGAAGTTTGATTTGTCAGCGAAAGGGTTTATGAAAAACGAGATTAAACCGAGCTGACGAAGGAGGAAAGGGTGAGCGGTGTACGAGCACATATATGACAGCTCTTTTGTGCTGGTTATGATGAATGGGTTGCGAATATTGCAGCAAGAAGAAGACTGGTAGCAGTGGAAATGTCATGTCCCGAGGGCAATCCTGTGATGTGAATATTATGCAGGAACAATTTGTAGCTTGAAAATTTGGAGGTGTGAGATTATTAAAAGTATTATCCACAGGGCTGAAGAAGGGTTGTTGAGGTTGTCTGGACATTAGAGAGGACAGGGGAAATTTGGATGACTTGGAAGGGGGGATGTGTGAACATTTTTTTTCAGCGCTCTCAAGAAAAATTCGAAATTTTATGAAAATGAGTTATTCATATAGAAAAATAGCTTAACTCCTTTGCAACTACAATGGAAACAAAGAATCAATGTTCTACAACGTTTTCTGCAAGAAATATAGTCAATTTATTTCAGATATGGTGGCGGCGAAGTAGGTACGCATCTGTTTTCAAACCCATGTAGTTTTTGGAATTTATTTCCCCTTGTTTTTATCGCTCTTTCTTTGCATTATTCTATCAAATATAATAAATGATTATATGCATCATAAAGTAGTAGGTGGAGCTTATCCAAAAGACGCTTAGCCTATCGGGAAGCACCTAGGTACACTCGGCAATGATCCCTCTCCAGAGAGCGCCAGGTAAATCACTTCATTATTACGCTTATATCAGCTATATATTAACTAGACGGCTTATTTACTATCTAATTGATCAATATGATATAATAATCACTGTACATAACAAACGAACATGTTATATACTCTAGACTGAATAAAATAGGCCATAATATAGCGAGTTTACCAGCAATATCTCGATATAAAAAAGTTACTCCTCGTCTCCATGTTGTATTGTTTGGTCTGTGAGTGAGAGAAAACGATGTTTTGAAGGGGTAACTGCACTAGAACATCAGTTTACTAAGAAATACACCGAAACAAACGCGATTTTCGCGAAAAAAGAAAATTTTTTTTTGACGGTAGGCCTGCCGGCGTTCTAGGCCTATATCTCGGAAGTAACTTATTCACTTATTTCGCTAACAGCACCATTATTAATGATTGTATTGAAATGATTTTCACAGACAATATAAAACAAAGTGTGTTTTAAATTTTAATGATAGATTTTTTGGAATATCTCAAATATTTTTGATTTTGTGGGGGTAAAAGGCAGAAGTTTTGATGAATGCCAAAAATCTGTCAAATGTATTTTTTTTTACCATGATAATAAGATATATTAGATGAAATGGCAACGTAAAAGATTCGTGCTAGTTGTATTCTAACAGTTGGGAATGTCGGAAGTGCCACTCGTAGTGCCACTCGTAGTGCCAAATTGTCGGGATACTGCCATATATCAAAATTATGTTAATATTTTTTTTCTATGTTGTTTGTTGGCCAATCATACTGAAACTTTGTCACATTAAACTATATATGCACCTCTAAAAGTACACCAAAAATAAAATAAATCGGTTGAAAACAAAAATATAGTCCCTCACTGTGTGAAACAAACAATTCCACGGGCGGAGTTAGAACCCGCGATTCTAACCGCGGGTTCTTACCCCACCCGTGGAGTGGTTTGTTGCAATCGTGTCATTACGATTTCGTGAGTCGTGTGTGTGTACTCACCTATTTGTACTCACCTATTTGTGGTTGCAGGGGTCGAGTCCTAGCTCCTGGCCCCGCCTCTTCACCGGTTGCTACTGGGCCCCTCTCTCTCCCGCTCCATGAGCTTTATCAAACCTCGTCTTAAAACTGTGTATGGTTCCTGCCTCCACTACGTCATTTTCTAGGCTATTCCACTGCCTTACAACTCTATGACTGAAGAAATACTTCCTACTATCTCTCTGATCATTTGTGTCTTCAACTTCCAATTGTGGCCTCTTGTTTCTTTGTCCCTCCCTGGAACATCCTGTCTTTGTCCACCTTGTCTATTCCACGCAGTATTTTATATGTCGTTATCATGTCTCCCCTGACCCTCCTGTCCTCCAGTGTCGTCAGGCCGATTTCCTTAATCTTTCTTCATAGGACATTCCCCTTAGCTCTGGAACTAACCTTGTCGCAAACCTTTGTACTTTCTCTAGTTTCTTGACGTGCTTTATCAAGTGCGGGTTCCAAACAGGTGCTGCATACTCCAGTATGGGCCTGACATACACGGTGTACAGTGTCTTGAATGATTCCTTACTAAGGTATCGGAATGCTGTTCTCAGGTTTGCCAGGCGCCCATATGCTGCAGCAGTTATCTGATTGATGTGTGCTTCCGGAGACATGCTCGGTGTTATACTCACCCCAAGATCTTTCTCCTTGAGTGAGGTTTGCAGTCTTTGGCCACCTAGCCTATACTCTGTCTGTGGTCTTCTGTGCCCTTCCCCTTTCTTCATGACTTTGCTTTTGGCAGGATTAAATTCGAGAACCCTTTTGCTGGACCGGTGTCCCAGTCACCCAGGTCTTTTGAAGTCCTGCCTGGTCTTCATCAAATTTTAAATTCTCCTCATTAACTTCACATCATTGCAAACAGGGACACTTTCGAATCCACCCTTCCGTCATGTCGTTCACATATCCCAAAAAATAGCACTGGCCCTAGGCCGACCCCTGTGGGACCCCGCTCGTCCGGTGCCCACTGTGATACATTTTAGTACCATGACTCGTTTTTTGCCCCCCTGCAGGTTTCTCTGATCCATTGCAGTGCCCCCCCTGTTTATGCGTGTGCTCTAGCTTCTGCCTAATCTCTTGTGGGAAACTGTGTCAAAGGCCCTTCTTGCAGCCCAAAGAAGAGCAATAACCCACCCCTCTTCTCTTTGTTTATTCTGTTATTTTATCTTTTAAAACTCCAAAAGGTTTGGGACACAGGTTTTCCCTTCCGTGAATCCGTGCTGGTTGGATTTATACTCCGTTCCGTTCCAGGGCTCCCCATCTCCTCCTGACATCTTCTCAAAATTTTCATACTATACACGTCAATGACACAGGTCTTAGTTTAGTGCCCTTTTCTGTCCCCTTTTTTTTATAAATGGGAACTCATTTGCCGTTTCCCATACTCAGGTAGTTGCCCAGTTTCCAGGGATGTGTTGAAGATTGTGGCAAGTGGCCGACAACTATTGCTCCCTTCTAAGGCCCACGGGGAGATGTTGCCCGGTCCCATTCCCTTTGGGTATCGATGTCCCTTAGCTTTTCTTCCCTCCCCCTATTTTATGTATGTGCCCAAACATTGTTGGTGTTTTCCCTTGTGGTGCCCCCATTGGTCTGCCCCCCCGAGCCTTCCTGTTTACGGGAATCTTCCAAAATCTCGGTTGAGTCCTCAAAAACCTCTTGATCGTTTCTTGGAGTTTCCCCCTTCTTTCCTCAGCCTTATCACCTGGTCCTTGACTGTTGTTTTCCCCCAAAATGTGGCTATACAACAGTTTCGGGTCGATTTGACTTTCGATGTTATGTTTTTTCATACTGTCGCTGGGCCCCCCTCCTTATCTGTGCATACTCTTTTCTGGTCTTCTACTAATCCCCTTTTTTTCCTGGGTCCTAGCCTCCTGTACCTTTTTCCTCTTGTTGCACTTAGTTTTTGCCTCCTACACCTTGGGTAAGCCAAGGACCGTTTTGGTCTTCTTTATTTCTTTTTCCCCTTGGGAAAAAAAATTTCCTCTGCCCCCTTGCACTTGTTGCCAATATTCCACATCTCGTTTACGTTTTTCCCTACCATTTCTCTGCCCCACTGAACCCCCTGCAGGAAGTTTCTCATACCTGGTAGTCCCCCTTTTTTATTTTTGGCCTGCCCCCTCAGTTCCTGTTACCTTCCCCCTTGTAACTCTACTTAAGTCAAAACTCAGCCACACATGATCGCTAGCCCCAAGGGGCCTCTCGAAGTGATGCCCTCAATGTCCGAAATGTTTCAGGGGAACACAAGACCCAGTCTTGCTGGCTCACCCTCCCCTCTTTCTGGTTGTGTCCCAAATGTTGATGTGGGGTTTTCCAATTCCCACACCATCATCTTTGGCTCCCATGTTTCGGGACCCCATGTGGTCCAGGTTTCCCAGTCGATCTCCCCGTGGTTGAAAAGCCCATTCAAATAACTTTGCTCTGCTCGAGTGAGCTCTTCTTGCCACCTCAGCCGTGTGTCCACATCCTGTTGTTTTTTTCTACTCCTCCTTGGCTCCCGCAGTTCTGTGGTGGGTTTTTGATCACTCCAATGACTACTTTATGTTTTCCCGGGCTGAATTGTACCTAAAAGAGTCTCTTTCTTAATATGTCCATGCCCTTTCCCTTTCCTCAGATCCCCTCGGTGTTTTTGGCAGTGAACCCCTCCCCCCCCTTACCCTTCTATCTTTTTCCCCAGGATTGATATCCTGTTTGGGGAAAATTTGTCTGTTATTGTCTCGCGAGTTTTGTTTCTGTGCTGCTATGATGTTGGGGTTTTTCTCTGATTCTTTCATTCCACTCCCCATGTTTTTCGTTTTTTCCATCCGCGTTTGTTACCCAAAACCTTTTGTTTCTTTTTATCATTGTGGTAGCAAAAAAATATTTGGGGGTTTGGGGGGGGGAGAGCCTTGGTGGGGGCCTATATGGGGCTGTGGGGTAGGTGGGGTTTGTGTTTTGGGGGGGGGGTCAGAATGCCCATAAAGGGACTGGGGTTGGGTGAGGTTTGTTTGGGGGGTTTTGGTAGGGGAAAAAGGAGTGGGTTGTGTATAGGTTGCCAGTTGCGTTGGAATGTCGCGGGGGGGGGTCTTTGGGGGGGGATTTGTGGGGGTGTTTGCCCTTCTCCTGTGTCGGGTCCTGCCTTTTTCATTGCTTCCCCTTCTCCTTGCGTCTCTGTACCCTCTTTTCGTGTAGTTTTCTTCTTGTGTTTGTCGCGGTCGAGGTATACTCTCTGGTACCCCTTTTGTCCCTCGTCTTGCTTCTCTTTCGAATCCTGGTTCGAAAGATTCTTCCCTTTAAAGTTACTTGCAGGCCGTATCCTTCCCTCGCCCAAAAAACCCCCCAAAATTTTTGAAAATTTTCACTGGGTCATATTGCCCTCCCCTTTGTTTTCTAATGCTTCAATCTTTTTTTCTCCCCCTGTTTTATTTCTTCAAAAATTGGCCCCCCTTGGTTTTGGACCCCTACACAAAAAGACCTCGCCCTTTCCTCCTCCCCTGGTCTCCATCTGTGTCCTTGAGGGGGATTTTATTTCCTTATTTAAGTTCTTTCCTTCGTCCTGTCATATCGAAAATTTATTCTCAGTGAACTGTCTTTCCTGACGCGTCCCTTGCTACTGCGTTGGCTGTTAGAATCTTGATATAGCATACCTTTTTGTCCTCGGACTGTCGTTTGATCTTAGTGTGCTCGTGTCTTTCCCCCGGCCCCACGTGGGTCTGATAGGGCCTTCGTGTACGGAGTCTCGTTGTTGTTACCCTCCCTTGCTGCGCCCCGACTTTGATTTCTGATGTCCTCTGAAATTTTCATTTGTTTCTAATCTGTTTCAGCTTTGCAGTTTCTTTCTAAACATGTATCTAGCTTCTGCTGCTAAAACCTGTACTTTCCCCCCCTTCCTGCACTCTTCGCTACGTCCTCCATTTTCTTACCAAGCTTACTATCTTCCCTTCCCATCTTCCCCTTTTTTGGAGCTTAATCCCAGTCTTTCCCCCTGGTTGTCTACCAGATCTCTGGTTTTCCGTCCTCTAAGGCCACCCCCTTTTTTTTTTTTTTTTTTTTTTTTTTTTTTTTTTACCCCAGACAGAAGGGTTTGAGGAGGGGGAGGGTTGGGGGGGAGAGAGAAAGGGTAGAAAGAGGAAGAGAGGGAGAGAGAAAAGGGGAAAGAGGGAGAGAGAGGAGGGAGTATGGGGGTGAGGGAGAGAGAGGGGAGGGAGGAGGAGAGGGGGAGAGAGAGGAGAAGGGGAGAGAGAGAGAGAGAGGGGGGGGAGGAGGAGAGGGGGAGAGAGGAGGGAGGAGAGAGAGGGAAGGGGGAGAGAAGGGAGGAGAGGAGAGGGGGGGAGAGGGAGAGAGAGAGGGGAGGAGAAGAGAGAGGGAGAGAGGGAGAGGGGGAGGTAGAGGGGGGGAGGGAGAGAGGGAGAGGGAGAGAGGGAGAGGGAGGAGGGAGAGGAAGAGAGGGAGAGGGGGGGGGAAAAGGGGGAGAGGGGGGGGGAGAGGGGAGAAAGGGGGAGGGGGGGGAGGGAAAAGGGGGGACAGGGGCAGGGAGAGAGAGAGAGGGAGAGAGGGAAGGGGAGAGGGAGAAGGGAGAGGGAGAGGAGGGGAGAGAGGGGGAGGGGGGGAAGGGGAGAGGGGGAGGGGAGAGAGAGGGAGAGAGAGAGGGGGAGGAGAGAGAGAGGGGAGAGAGGAGAGAGGGAGAGGGGGAGAGGGAGGGGGGAGAGAGAGGGGGGAAAAGGGGGGGGAGGGGAGGGGTGGGGGAAAGGGAGGGAAAGAGGGAGAAGGAGAGGGGAGGGGAGGGGGGAGAGGAGAGAAGAGAGAGAGAAGAGAGAGGGAGGAGGATGAGGAGGGGAGAGGGGAGGGAAGGGGGGAAAAAGAGAGGAGGGAGGCGGGGGAGGAAGGGGGAGGGGAAGGGGGGAAAGAGGAGAGAGGAGGAGAGAGAGAGGAAGGAGGGGGGGGAGAGAGGAGGGAGGGAGAGAAGAGAGGAGGAGAGGGGAGAGGGGGGAGAGGAGAAAAGAGAGGGGGGAGAGGGGGGGGGAGAGAGAGAGGAGGAAGAGGGGAAGAGAGATTTGGGGTTTTTTTTTGGGGGGGTTTTTTTTCCCCTCAATTTTCGAATTTAAAGAAATACAAGAAAAAGTCCCACTGCGCGTTTTAGCAAAAACCCATAAAACACTTCAAGAAGCGAGGGATTTTCCGTATAAAACACTGTAATTTTTAAACTTCATTGTATTACACACCCGTACCTTCAAGTAACATACTGCAATACCTACAACATAAAACAAAACGCCACAACCATCACTCTACAGTAATGGTCCTCAACAATATGAATGAGTCTTAAGGAACTTTGACAAATAGAAAGCCCTTTTAAAAGAGAAAACAAACAATGTATTCAACCTGGAAAAGTAAAAAATAAGGGAAAAAAGTCAGGGATTTTTAAGAAATTAGTTCCGAACCTGGTATACCCTGAGTAAAGCTTAAAAAATTTAAAAATTAACTACACTGAGACATTTTTGAGAGGCGGAAAAGAGATAAATATTTTTTTAAGTTCTGAGTTGTCGGGGAAGGAATGATCTCTACGAAGATGGGTGGGGCATTTTCCCATGTATAATTCAAGAGCAGGTACGATAAAACCCCGGGGTTTAAAAAGGGGGAGTGCTCGGGCAAGGGGGCGGGTCTGATAGAGGCGGGCTAGAAGCTAACACTAAACCCCTCAAATTATGGTTAACAACCCGATGATACATCCCATTGCGTTTATT
Source organism: Cherax quadricarinatus (assembly GCF_026875155.1). Lineage (NCBI taxonomy): Eukaryota > Metazoa > Arthropoda > Malacostraca > Decapoda > Parastacidae > Cherax > Cherax quadricarinatus. The sequence continues at coordinate 7,324 of NW_026469088.1, read as the reverse complement.
AACTAGATGTTTCCCCGTCGTTCGGAACCGAAAAAGGGGATCCCGTGTTCTAAACCCCCGCCGCCCTCCCTCAAAGCACGTAAAAAAATACTGAAGCATACCATAAAATTCCATGCAAAAAAATAAAACTTTTTTTTTTTATATTTTTTTTAAAAAACCAACAATGGGACAATAGAAAAAAGGGAAAAAACCCTAAAGATGACAATATTGAACAAAAACTGAAAAAACTTACATTAATATTAAAACAAAAACAAAAACATTACAATATAACAATTGACCACTTTACCTAATATAAAAACAGATCCCGAAGCTTAAAATTGCCCTATACTGGGCTTGTGGATAAGTTAACTTTCCAAAACATGAAAAACCTATATTAATTTCCCAAATTAATCATCCTTGTCTTAATTTACCTAAAATAATAAAATACAAGTATACTTTCATTATGTCTTTTACAGACAAAATTTCCTTCTGTTGGGAACGGAAAAAAATATGGGAAAATTAACCACTGATGTCAAAAACCCCAACCCAAGGGGAAAACCTACACCGACCATACAGGCCCTTGAGACTGCACGGTCCGCGAGCTGCTCCCCCGGTGGACATGACATTACAATCGCCCTCAATTAGATTCAGCTAAAACTTTTTTAAATAATGCCTACGTAAAACTTCTCCCCAAATTTTGTATAAAAAAAGAGCAGTTTGAATCAAAAAAACATTCCAAAATTATCGAAAATTTTCCCTAACCTAAGCCAGTATTTCATCTGTATTAAAAAAGCAAATCAACACAAAAATTTTCCCACAACCTAAAAATATTTTTTGGTGAATGATACAACCTTGTATTACCATAAAAAAATAAAGAACAAAAAAAGGAAAACCCCACTCTTCACCTTTAAAATCAACTTCAATTTCCTTCAGTACATACAATAAAAAGTAAAAAAAAGTATGTTGTCTAATTGAACAAATACTTACAACGTCAGTTATAATATTACGAAAACTCAACACGAATAACTTCATCAATTCTTACAATTTAAGGTTTAAAACTTTTAAATCATCATAGTATTACCCCATTTAGACAAATTAAAAAGAAAAACAAACTAAAATTATCAAAAAAAACCTATGCTTCTTTGGGCCCCCAAATCAATTGGCTTAAAAAAATACTTGAAAAATTAAACTGAACAAAAAAAAGCCATTTTGAATTTAACATTTGTATCAAAATAAAAATGCGCATAAAAAATTGTATTAAATATCTTGAAAAGTTCATGAGTAAAACCTTTAAAGGAAATTACAAAAAGTAAACATACATCCCAATAAAAAATATTTAATATATATATATTTATATATATATATATATATAAAAAATTTAAAATATTATATTTTTTAATATATTTAATAAATTTTTACTACATATAAAACATACAACACATTCACACAACATACAAAAATGCATATTATACACACTACATATTTTATAAGTCGTAATTCCAAATATAACTGTATTGTATTAAACACTGGAACAAATAATGTTAAATTTCACCCAGACATACCCCTTAACATCATCAAACTCATCATGCTCCCGACCTTTAGGAAAAACCCCCATTTCACCCCCCTTACCCCCTTTCAACCCCCGAAATCCAAAAGTGAAATTCCTAAAACCCCTCACTTAAATCACTTTATCTCCCTACACCTCCATTTCTCCTTTCCCCTAAAAAAAGTTGCTGTTAATGCTTTAATTTTTTCACACACTTCGCTCCTCTCATAGCCCAAGCATAAAAATATAAATCTGAAATTTATACCCTACCGCTTTCTTCCCCTCTGTTCACCCCCCCTATGTAAAAAGCTTAAAACCTCAACACCTGCAAACCCCCCCCCCCTCCCACTAACCTTTTTACCTTCCCCAACCAAACCCTTATTAGTTCAATACTTTCGCAAAAATACACTATATGGAAAACAGTCTCCCACCACCACAAGCCTTGCATACCCCATCCCCGTATTTTTGGGGAATAAAACCATTCCAGACGGTAAGATCCCATGTAAAACTTACATTATTTCTCGTATTTTAGGTTTTAACGTAATTTGTTCAAACCCCCCGATATTCGCCAATCATCATCGGAAAAACCCCCTTTTACACTGCTACCACTGCCTACCTTCCCCCATAAAGGTTTTCCCCAATTTTAATATGGGGATCCTATTTTTTTTATGATGACCCGAAAACATTGCCTCACCGATTATAAAAATCCCTACCCACCCACCACGTGCAGTCCTGACGCATCTTATGAAGTCCGCCTTCCCCCGCCCCCCCCCCCCCGCTTTTAACACGTTTTTAAATACACACTCTTAAACCTCTTTTCAAAAGCTATTTTAAACCCAGCCCTCCTCGGGCCTACCGGAGTGTGACAACGCTCTACCAAAACCCTTCGCTTCCGTACCCCAAATGAATCATAAAAGCGCTTTTTTTAACCTTTGTACCATAGAAGTATCGGATATATTTCTGCTACAGCCAAAGTTTCTTATATAGGCTTCGTTTAATTACTCTTTTTGCAAAGTGTGCGCTCGTAAAAAAACGGGGGCGCTTCTACCCATTACAATACGCCTGAATTTTTTTTGTTGTGCTAACTTATATCACTTCATAAACGATCCCAATATAGTAATTGGGCCCCCTTTTTCCACCTTTCAAATACTTTACATTCCCCATTTTCCTATCCCCCAAAATCCATATATTTGTTTTCTCCTTATTAATTGCAGCCGAAGAAGCCTTTTTAAAAACATTTTCTAACTTTTCCACCCAGGCAAATCCCCGTTCCACTCATAAAAAACGTTTTGTCATAAAATCCACAATGCCGCCCCCCCCCCCCCCCCCCCACCCCTTTCGTCACAAACCCCTCTGCTGCCAATAAAAACCTAATTCCTCTATAAAAAGGGGTCCCGTAAACAAGCAAAAAAAATTTTTTGAAAGGGGGCAACCTTGACTAGACCCCCTTTTCATTAATTTGTTTTTCCCAACCCTTTCCCTTTCCTGACCCCCAGGATGCATCTTGATAATTAATTTGGCCCATGATTAATTTCCTCTCCAAAACCCCCCGCCATTTAATCTTCCATAAAAGCTTCCTTTCTAACTATCTATGCCGCCCCCCAATCTATAGCCAAAACCCCCCCCCCACTCCCCCAAATTTTTCTCTTTCTTTAAAAACTTCTAAAAAACCATGCCGTCATACATGCCTTCCGGCACCCCATATTGTCCCTTATCAATCACTTTACCAGGACCTTTTTTTATTTGTTTGCAAAATTCTTTAAAAAAACTTTTTAAAACACCACACAAAACGAATAGCCGAAGCTTTATGTTGATGGGTCACCCTTTTGGCCGAACGACACAGCCTCGCTGCTGTGCCCCCCAAAACCCGTCCCTTAAGGGGTATTGAATTTTTACCAAAAATTTTTTTAAAACGCTCCCAATTTTGGAGTAAAAATCACTGGGCATCCATCAATTCCTGGGCCTTACCCCAAATTTCGCCCCGGGTAAAGCTTCCGATGTCTGCACTCCCTTACGGCCCCTTTCCAAAACGAACGATCATGCTCTGTCAACTCCCCGCACAAACCTTTCCCAATTTACTGTAATGCTATTTCGTTATTCCCACACTTTGCGTTTCAAATAACCCAACACAAAATACCCCCTCATACCCCAGTCGTCGTCAAAACCCGGGCACTTTAACCCTTGCATACCTACCTAACATTCAAAACCCCCTTTAACTCCATTGCCTTGCGAGTGTGTGTTGACTCCCCAACACAACGCCCACGGCCATCTCCCCCCAAAAACCCCCTCAATCCCGCCCCCTTAAAACCTTTCCCCATCAAAACCCCCATTTTGTAAAATTCCGGGTATTTTCCTTCAAACTTTTATTTCTAACAGGGAAAATTTGCATTAATTGGATAAAAGTCGCACAATGCCCCCCCTAAATTTTTTGAAAACCGTATTGTAATGATTTTATCTCGTCCTTCGTTAATTAAATTCCTTAATACTTTTTTAGCTATCGTTTTTCCCCCCAATAACCATGGGAACATCCCTGTGCTTTTACCACTAAACGATCCCATTGTCCAAAAGACAAAAGACTATCCTCTTCCTTTTAAAAACTTTTCATTCAAATTTTCCAAAAAAATGGACCCCCCCGAGTCACCCCCAATATCCACATTATTTCAATCCCCATGATCCGAAAAAAAACCCCATTATCCCTTACCTCCGCCCCCGAAACCCCCAAAGGGACTACATTCGGGGCCAAACCCCGCCCCATAAACCCGTTTTTTGAAGGTATCTCTCCATCCCTCCCCCCCCCCAAAACATCCTTTAAACCCCCCCCCGGCAATTATCCCCCCCCTACCCAAAAAACACCCGCACCCCTTTGGCTCCACATCTTTACGAGTATCACGCAATTTCCCTCTCCGCCTATTATTGCAAATTCGGGAAACCCCCCCGTAAAAATGACCTAGTCCCCAACAAAATTTTGTTTTAAAACTCACGCACCCTCAGCCGGGCCTTACACTACTAAATAAGGGGCCCCCACCCCCGGTTCCCCACTCTAATTCCCCCCCCCCCCCCCTTCACTACGCCCTTTTTTAAAAAAGGGTAGTTTCCTTTACCAAAATGGGGGCCCCACCTTTTTAAAGTGTCCATGTTCCCTGTCAATTTTAACCCTCATATCCAATCATAACCGGCCCAAAATTTTTGTTCCCGTAAAATACCCCATCCACACAAGTGCCCAAAAACCATTTAAAAAAATTAAGCTTCCTTCAGCTTAACCGTTAATATTTATAGTAAAACATTGAATTCAAAAAAATGGGTTTTCCTTTTGTCCCCGGGTTTTACTTTACCCCAGTTCGTTTTGAAAAAACCCCTTTTCCCTCCCCCCCTTTTTTGGGAAACACCTTTGCAATCCCTTGATCCTTGGGGTTTACCATTCCCTCTCTTCGTACCCCACCCGCTTTTTCCCCGGGCGTTGGGCAGGAGTTCACATACAGAATCCCATGATGTGCAGTCCTCTTTTTGTCCCCCCCCTCCACCCGCATTTTGACTCTGAAGACCGTCCTGATGCACCTCCACCTACTGCATGCACCCCTTCAAACCCTTTGACTCTCCGCACAAATCGTACTTCTGCCAACCACATTCACAGCCTTCCCCCGAATAAGTGGGGGCTTCCCCTGATCTAGCCATTCCTCTAACAAGTCATCCAAGCCTTTACCCAAAAAGCCGCATTCTTCACCCAATTAGGTAGTCTCTCCTCAAAAAAAATTATGTTGTCCAATGCTGAGATTTCCCTTTTAGGTTAAAATTGGCGATTCGGCTCCTTTTCTTTGTCCACCTCCTCCTCCATGACAACCCTTGTTGGGGCGGTGTAGCAAAAATGTTCTCGTCATCGCCTACCTCGTCCCTGGCTGTGTTGGGTGCTGTTGCCGTTTCTGTTGTGCCGGGTACCCACTTTCGTTTCCCACACTGCCCGCGATGTGGTCTATGACCCACTAGCGACCCGTGTTTTGCCCCCCCATACGTTACATGATTGACCGAAAATTTTTTCAAAACAATTATGAAGGAAAAGGGTGCGAAAGAGTATTTTTAAATGTATCGCACCTTCCAGCCACTGCATACGGGGCCAATTGCCCATTCCCTGCTTGGACGGAACCGTCCCATAAATACGCAGTTCCCTGGTATATCAAATCGTCGCCTCAAAAGGCACATTCCGATTTTCACCCCAAATGAAAGTCGATATACATCTGGAGTCTCACCGACACAGCTGTATTAACGGGATATGGTTTTGTACTTGTCGACCACTGCCCTCGTAGACTCGGAGACATCATTTTAAAAGAAGTTTTTGTCATTCCCTTTAGTGCGGGCCCATATCTCCCCATTTGCTATACCATAAGTATCGCGAATGATCGTGGTAATAAAATTTTCCTGTTTTGGGTCGTGCAGCACCACGGTATCTCAACACACCCCCCCCCCCCCCCCCCAAAAAAACCCCCCCCCCCCCCTAGGGCAGTAATCCGGTAAAACGCGCAAAAACAAACTCAAAAGGAGCGTCCCGTCCGCTCGTCCACACGGGCCCGGAGGGGGGGACAATGCACTTTATGTTTTATGTAAGGGTGGGTACGGAGAGCCCCTCATTATCTGAGCACGGGATGACTTCGGTATTGATATGGGGGAGAGGGTGTGCCTTTTTTAAACCCCGGTATGTTTTTCTGGTGACGTTTGAGTTTTGTGAGAAGTTACTACGGGATGGAGTATGTCAGGGGTTAAAGTTCTGAAAAAAGTACGCACCACTGCATATCTGCTCGCTCAAAAATTTAAGAAAGGGGGTTTTGCTAAAATCGGGTTTCTTAAGTAGGGGCAGAGGGGCAAGCACTTCAACTAGCAAAATCATTACGAATCTTGAGTCCAGTGAAACTTTACTTGCTGTGGTATCGGTAAAGAAAGCCCGCAATTTAGAAAAAAATTTGGCATAACCGCAGTAATATCCAGCCTGCCCCAAAAACCCTCGACTCCCCCTTTTCTATCTGGGTACAGGGAAAGCGGAAAAAGCACGAACTTTTTCCTCAGTGGGAGAGCCCTCCATTGACCATACAAAACTACATTTATAGAGTTATAGAGGGCCCAAACTTTTAAACAATGCTCTTAGTCAGGTTTTTCTCCCCTCGCAAAGGTGGCCCCCACTCCATCTAATTATTTCCAGTTCATTATCACACGTTGGAAAAATCGAAGCCGCGTTGCATAAACAAAAAGGGGGGACAAAAATAGTTAAAGGGGCCCATCCCAACGGTTTTAAGGAGATATTTCCTTTTGGGATGCCCCGCAAGAGGGCTGATAAATATCCCTGCAAGAGATCTAAACAGCGCTACTGGGTTCCCAAGACACGACAATAAGGTCGTCAATGCGTGGTAGGGTATATCCCTCAGGGAAGGGAACAGAGTTAACTCACGATAATTGTGCACATCCTAAAAAATACTGTCTGGTTTAGGGACTAAAATACAAACGCCCACGGACTTTTTCTTTGTCAATTACCCATGAGTTTAAAAAAAAGTCAACTTCTTTTTGATTTCTTTTTACTTCGATGGGTTCTTTCAGGGCGATGCTTAATTGGGAGGCACCCTTTTACGTCGTGAAAAACCTAGAGACAGCGTTAGGAAAATCACCACAAAGGTATTCCAAAAACAAGTGTTTAATATTACAGCTTTACCAGATCCAGGTTATAAGGAAAAAAGGGCCAAAGATTGTAGTGTCCCTAGAATTTTCAAAGCAGAGAGGCATTTCTTTCCTTTTTCTTAGGAAGTACAGATGCAGTTGGTA